>JAAAKG020018301.1:0-20473 GCA_010014905.2 Druon quercuslanigerum
AGTCACACACGAATCAACTATATGCAATTTTTCATAAAATTAAACACCTTATAACTTTTGCAAACATAAAAGATTAAGAAGGAGCAAATAGACACGTCCGTACACGACGGCTTCACACTGTCGAAATTGACTTTATTATATAGTAAAATAGTAACATTTTGAACATTTGGCAGTATTCGATTAATAGCTTTCAATGTTTTATTACGACATTTTTAATTCTGATATTGTGTCACAAATTAAAAAAGTTTTTTCATTTTTTTTATTTGAAATTAAAGTTTATTATTTACAAGATATAAAATCACCAAATATTTACCCTCAAATGTTCCTATTTTTAGTTAGGAATTTTTTATAGTTCATTTTGAATATTTATCAATTTCTACGAGTAACACACCAATTCGACCTCCCAATAATGCGAGCAGATCAACAAATGTGACGTCTACGGACGGAGAACACCCAGTTGGGCGATGTGAGAAAACCATGCTCAAAATAACCCGCAGGTCACCATTCTTTATCGATTTTTATTTTTTTATTGAAAATATTCAGCATTACATTCTCAAGAAATCTGTCCGGGCCGACTTTTGAATTTTCGTTTGTTTAAATTTTGTATAGAGCTGCAAATAGAAAAAATGTGGAGTAAACAATTTTTTTTAATTCTCTGGAAAAAATTTGTTGTATATGTTGAGTTATTTGTTAAAAACAAATATTTGCAACCGCCTAGCCAGTATGATGTATTATGTTTTTGCGAAGTATATTTATGAATCGAAATCGCTCGTTTAGAGCAATGAGGTGAATTGCGATCATGAAAATGTGGTATCCAATATAATTTGTGAAGGTAGGAGAGCAAGTAGAATATAGTTTCTCGTTTGGGAGAGGAGTAAAGCAAGGATATCCTCTGAGCCCACTTTTATTTATTATATTAATATCAGACTTTGAAAAAGAAATGTGGATAAAAGTAGATAAAACTAGATAAAAGCACGCGCAGACACGATATGGTGTTGATGGGCGATAATGAATAAGGGATGGCGGGCCTAATTTCAAAATTAGAGAAATACTTAAATGAGGAAAAGGTTAATTTAAAGGTAGAGAAGATAAAGGTAACAGTTTTAGGCAGAAACGAACCGAATTTTCTTCCGATTTTCTTCGAATTTTATTGCTTGTGATGCACATTAATGTATTTTTGTCATTTTATATAATTTGTCAAATTTATCAACAATTATAAAAAATGCATGATTTGAGCAGTTTTAGGCAGAAACGCACTGAATTTTTTTCTTATTGACTTAGAATCTCCTTGCCCGTGATGCACATTGATGTACATTAGTCACCTGATATAATTTGTTGAATTCATCAACAACTATTTTACAGAAATTCATGATGTGAACACTTTTAGGCAGAGACGAACTGAATTCTCTTTCGATCGCCTTTTGAGTTTCAATGCCTGTGATACACATTGATGTATTTTTGTCACTTGATATAATTTTTTTAATTTATCAACAATTATTATAAAAAAGGCATGATTTGAACAGTTTTACGCAGAAATGAACCGAATTTTCTTCCCATTGTCTTCGAATCTCATTGCCCGTGATGCACATTGATGTATATTAGTCACCTGATATAATTTGTTGAATTCATCAACAATTATTTTATAAAAATCCATGATTTGAACAGTTTTGGGCAGAGACGATACGAATTCTCTTTCGAATGCCTATTAATCTCATTGCCAGAGATGGTAATTGATATTTTTCGACTCAAAGTATCATTCAATATTTTTATGAATGAATTATTTGAATAAATTTCCATTGCGGAAATTTCATGATGCCAGTCCTCATTTCAAGAACGATTTATTCCATAATCAAGAGCTCGAGAGCTTCATGTTCAAAATCATTATCTGTATGTCTACAGCATCCTCTTAGACATGCTCCTCTTGTGCACTAGATTATTATTAATGACTAACCGACTGCACTTACGAGTATTGAATTCGCGGAATCGTTTAAAATCTCTATTGCGGGATTCTTGAGCTTCTTCAAATATGGTAGCTAATTCAAATCAAAAAATGATGCGAAATAAAGAAATTGAAAGTAAGGAAGATTTTACCCTACACTGGAATATCCAGATCATGGATATGTTGAATTATATGTATAATATTCGTTGATGAAGTTAACGAATTATATCAGGTAACGAAAATAAATCAATGTGCATCACGGGCAATGAGATTCGAAGACAATGGGAAGAAAATTCGGTTCGTTTCTGCCTAAAACTGTTCAAAGCATGCTTTTTTTATAATAATTGTCCTTAAAAATAAAGAAATTATGTCAAATAACTAAAATACATCAATGTGTATCACAGGCATTAAAAATGAAATGCAATCGAAAGAGAATTCGTTTTATCTCTGCCTAAAACTGTTCAAATCATAGATTTCTATAAAATAATTGTTGGTGAATTTAACAATTTATATATGATGACAAAAATACATCAATGTTTTTCACAGCCAATGAGATTCTAGACAATCGGAAGAAAATTCTGTTCCTTTACGCCTAAAACTGTTTAAATCATGCATTTATTTATAGTAATTGTTGATAAAATTAACAAATCTATCAAATGAAAAAAATACATCAATGTATGTCACAGGCAATGAGATTCAAAGATAATGAGAAGAAAATTCACTTTGTTTCTGCCTAAAACTGTTCAAAGCATGCATTTTTATAATAATTGTCATTAAAATAAAGAAATTATATCAAATAACTAAAATACATCAATGTGTATGACAGGCATTGAAACTGAAAGGCAATCGAAAGAGAATTCGTTTTATCTCTGCCTAAAACTTTTCAAATCATAGATTTCTATAAAATAATTGTTGATGAATTTAACAAATTATATGTGATGACTAAAATACATCAATGTGCATCACAGCCAATGAGATTCTAGACAATCGGAAGAAAATTCTGTTCCTTTACGCCTAAAACTGTTTAAATCATGCATTTTTTATAATAATTGTTGATAAATTAAAAAAATTATATCAAGTGACGAAAATACATCAATGTGTATCACAGGCATCAAAACTCAAAGGCAATCGAAAGAGAAGTCAGTTCGTCTCTGCCTAAAACTGTTACCTTTATCTTCTCTACCTTTAAATTAACCTTTTCCTCATTTAAGTATTTCTCTAATTTTGAAATTAGGCCCGCCATCCCTTATTCATTATCGCCCATCAACACTATATCGTGTCTGCGCGTGCTTTTATCTAGTTTTATCTACTTTTATCCACATTTCTTTTTCAAAGACTGATATTAATATAATAAATAAAAGTGAGCTTAGAGGATATCCTTGCTTTACTCCTCTCCCAAACGAGAAACTATATTCTACTTGCTCTCCTACCTTCACCCTGCTTTTTGTCTTTGTAAAAATTTGCGATACTCTATTTATTCATCCATATCTTATCCCCTTTTTCACCATAACATTTTCCATTTCTCATTGGTCTACTATGTCAAACGACGCCTTTAAGTCCACGAACATTACTATGTATGCTCCTTTTTCAAAACTTCTTTCTTCAATCTCTCTGACAAAATAGTTAAGTACACTTTATATATTTCGTAAATTTCCACCCCTCTCCTCTCCATGCTCTATTACACATTGTAATAATCATTCTTTTAGTTTCATCGCTCCATATTTTCAGACTTCATTTGGCATCTCTTCTATTAATGTGCCTCTCCATCTTTCATTAATCCTAGAACCTTGACTATTTCCTCCATTATTATTTCCTCTTCCTCATCTCTTTCTCTACCATATTTTCTTCCTTCCTAGCTTTCCTATTTACTCCTCCACCTGAATTCCAGAAATACATTTTCCATTCTATCATTTTAATATCCTGATTCACTATTTTTCTTCTCTCTCTCTCCCTCTCTCTCTATTTACTACCTTCCTAACCTCTTCTTCCATTCTAGCCTTCTCCGCCTCTTCCCCAAACCTTTTATTCTTTTCCTTATTCTTTTCATCATCCAATTCCGTATACTCCTTTTTCTCTCATATTTTTCTCCTGTCATTTTTTCCATCTCCTCATTCACATTTTCCTCTCCCATTTTAATATTTCTTACCTTTGATCCAAACTGTTATTTTCTTTGCCTTCATCAATCCCCTCTTCATGCTCTTTGTACCTTTGCTCTCCTTTTGTCCATATTGCTATTACTTTTTTCTCTCTCTTATTTCGGTATTAAGGGAAAGTGATCGGATTCAATAGAATCTCCTACCTCTAGTTTCTTGACCTTCTCTCTCACTTCATAATCCACTATCACATTATCAATAAACGTTCCCCTTTCTCCATTAGAACGTGTATGTTCGCCCTTCTCATTTTCCTCTATATTACCGTTTAAGATAAAGCATCCCAACTTCTCCCAGCTCTTTAAAAACTTTTAACTCTCCTACTTTAGTACCTTATCTTTGGATTTTTGTCCCTTTCTTCTTACCATTCCATTTCTCCTCTTTCTTCTTTTTTAGCATTAAAATCCCCAGCTATTATAAGCCTAATCTTTTCCTTATTTTCCTCCATCATTTCTTTCATCTCCTCCCCTTTCTACTGCACGTCAACGTTCACATAAACCCCAACAAGCTTCCACTGCTCTTCTACCTTTACCTACTCTACTATTAATCCTTCCTATTCTTCGCAGTCACTTTCCTCCTATGTTCCCATTTCTTCATTTTCACCAGTATCATTCACTCCCCTCTTTGCTCTTCCCTTCCTACACTTCGTACTTCCTACATCTATACCTTAGAATCAATTCTTTTTAGTATTAATTCCATTTCTTCTTTCAGCTTCTTCCCCTCTAATCTTTTATCCCTTATACATTGTCTTCTTTTTATTCTTTCCCTATTTTTCTGTTCTATTCTTTGTTCTATTTTTCTTAGCCTTTCTTTCTCCATATTACCACTCCCCCCTCCTAAACTACCGGTTCGAGCGTTCTATCTTCTTTATTTCACCTTGAATCTACTCTACCTTTTTAATAGTATCTTCCTACTTGTCTAGTTTTTGTTTCAATATCTGCATCCTCTTAACTAACTTTTCCCTCACTTCTTTCCATTTTCTCATTGCTTTCCTAAATTCAGCCTTTTTCCGCCTTATCCTTCGATCTCCTTACGATTTTCATCCTTCTCTAAAAAAATGCTTTTCTGACGACCGTCTGAACATTTTTGGATATTTCAAGATTGAACCGATATATTCCCTCCCTTCACTGCTTACCCTCTCCCCTCCCTTCCTTTTGGGAAAGCCTTAATCGATCCCACGCTTCTTGCTCTCAATCTCTCTTTTTCTACCTTTTCCTCTTCTTTCGCCTAGCCTTCCTTTCCTGGCACCAACTCAATGAACCCAGTCCTTCCACAATGTATCAAATCTCAAACCAACGTAACCTCAACTTCCACACCAATCTGTCTCAAGCCTCAAAAATATCTACACTCCTTTGCCAATCTCACAATTTCTTAATCAATCTATCACAAACAAATACTTCTGCACACTTCCACAATTCACTCACCTCAAGTTTCATCACAAATATCCGAGATAATACGCATTAACCTTGCACTTTTGTGCCGAAAACGGAAATTGCAAATTTCATAAAATTCTCAAATTTCATTAAATGGTCCAGCCGGGTAAGCATGGAAAATCAGCCCACTCTTATATCAGGTTAAAATTCACGTCAAATGTTCATACTGACATAATAAAAATCTACCAAGAATTTTAACCTTAAAACGAAATTTTGATGGAAGTTATGGAGGGGGAAAGTAAAATAAAACAGTGGTTTTTCTCGAAAACCGCTTGACCGATTTTGATGAACAAAATATACGTTATGGAGACTAATATGATACTTTTCCCAAAAATTCAGAAGAATTTTTTAAAGGTGAAGTTTTTTACCTGCAACAACAGTATTTTCACACAAAAATCTATACATCCACTACATTAAAATATTATTTCAGATTGATGCGCCCTAGTTAAAAAAAAAACATTATTTTTTTATTACTATATTGAAACCCCATATGACTATATAATATAGTCACTAGGGCGAAGTGAAAATGACCAAATTAGTCGAATCGTTTAAGCTGACTGAAAATATTTTTAGGTTGGCATCCGAAAAAAGTAAAAAAAATTGAAATCGGTTAATATATTCTCTTCTCTTTTTTGATTTGAAAATTCAAACTATGGAAAATTCCTAAAAATTTCATTACTGCTTCGAAAATTATGGCAAAGTTTTTTTTAATGTGCATATACACCCCACCCAAATGGGGGGAAGTATAAAGCATTTGGGATATTTATCAGTAGTATCCCGTTTTGCAGCGAGTAGCTAGTAAAGAGTGCTGGAAATAATTTTTTAAACTTCTTGAGGGGCATATCTTTTATTGCATATTTTAGCATAAAAATCTGCTTGCCCCCCCCCCCCATAAATGGAAAAAATTCTTTACTGAACTCTTTTAAAGCTATTGTCACGTCCCGAGAAAATAGGCGAGGGTAGTATGGAAATTTGGTTTGAGAGAGATCAGGGTGCTGATTATGTCAGGTTGGTAAGGCCTGACAATTTATTTTTGTTTGTGGTCAAGTTGTCACTTGTCAGCTCTATGCAAACTGCGTTAATATACAGTGTTTAAATAAAAAGGATGGTCAGGTAAACAATAATTTAATTATAAAAACATAAAATGGGTAAATAGTTACAAATATTAACTTACGTATACTTTCTCCTGAAGAAAAAGGCGAGAGACAGAGTTGCGTTGTCGATTGTATTTCCGTTGTTGTTGTAGGGCACGATTCACGATTATTAATGCGATGCAGGGCTCTAAACAGCTGCCCAATCCACACTTGAGTTCTTATCACGAATGTTAATACAGCGGAATTTATTCGAGAAAGACTCAATTAACGTCGCCCGAAAATCTCTGCCGACGGGACTTAGTACTCTACTCGAACACAGTTAGTGATTTAAATTTGACTTTGAAGTATGCGACTTTATCGAACTTGTTCGTTCACGTAGATGGAGTCTACAGTATAACTGCTTGAGACTCAAAATATTGATACAAGAAAGGATCGCGGTTTATATAGTGCTTCGTCCCCATAGGTTTGTGGATGCGCGCTTGTTCCGGACTCCTGATGAAAAATCACGTTCTTAACTATTGATGAAAAATCACGTTCTTGACTACTGATGAAAAAGCACGTTCTTATTCCGTCTATTGATACTTCCGGTGATCAATTGTGTCTTTCTCGATCTGTTACATGTTATTTGATATTCGCTATCCTCGCGGTGGCATACGATGACTAATAGCTATTACTGGCCGCAGCGATCGCTCATCTCTACTTTTGACCATCAGTTCGTGAGAGACCCCTACCATTGTTAAGAAAATAAATTCCTGTTCCTGAGCAAAGCGTATGATAAGCATCTACATAGAGTAATTAATCTTGTATTTTTGAAAATTGAAGGCGTTAAGTTTGAAATCCCATTAAAATCTCTGTTATCGACATAATCAAGTATTAGTCGCTTTGGTATTTGGCCTAATAAAACATTGTCTATCGTATGGACATGCGTACTTGAATGAATTGTGATTCCTTCAACGTAGGCACTTGTCAAGAGATATTTTGCTGTTGCTTTAGATAAGGCTTTAGCATATGCTCGTAAAATTCTAGGATTAATTTTAGCTCTTCGAGCTAGTAAACTTGCTTCTTGAATAAGCAACCGATGAGTATTCGAAATACCTTTAAAAAAACTTCACAGTGTAGTTGACCATTGCCATCACGTTATAAATATGTGTAACACGATATTTAATGTTTTAAATTTTTATACTTTTATATTAGATATCTAATAAGGGAATCGGTCTGATTCCGAAACGTCATATTTGTACATTACCGAATAAATAGTCTGGAAGAAGTCGATCAAATAAGGTTTTTCCTTTTTTCTACTGCAGGGACTTTAAATTTTCCAGCTATATCATGATACCACAAACTGGTAGTGAGATGAGCTTTTTTGGTTTCTCCACTGTAATTTAGCAACTCTTCAATGTAAGCTCTGTACGCGTAAGCGTTCTTTGGAAGAGGAACAAGTTTTTGATGAAAATAAAACTCAACTTGGTTAAACATGGATTGCTAACAATTGCTGGCAGTACTTGGAGTCGTATCGGAATCAGTGGACGCAGCAGGTTTTTATGTATTAAATATTTTAGTACGAATACTCAATATAGTGTATGCCAACTGAAAATACTCATCTCCATGACCAGGTACAACAAATTCAATAGGAGAACTGTCTTTGAGAGAAGACATTGGTTTGTAACGAAACCATAGCCCTGCTCAATAGTTGCCTGAGTTGGCGTTAAAGTAAATAATTCCAGCTTAGACTTCATACATTCACAAGAATCTTAGAACTTTTGACATTTTGGAATTCAAAAATTTTGAAATTTCTAAGAGCCAGAGTTCTTCGAATTTTTACTATCTCAAAAGGTTTAATAACACTTTTTTGTATTCATAAAAGTACCGCAGTTCTTAGAATATTTATATGGTCGAAAAGTGTTATGCCAGTTTTGAGTACAGCTCCCATGAAAAAGTACAGAACACCGATCAGAACACTTTAGGAACTGTCAAGATTTTAGAATTCCGAAATTTCGGAATTTCTTAAAACTGCTCTAGTTCTTCAAATTTTGACTTGTTCGAAAGTTTTATAACATTTTTTTGTAGAGGTGGCATGAAGAATTGCAGAACTTCGACCGGACCTCTTAGAACTCTACAAATTTTAGAATTCCAAAATTTTGGAGCTTATAACAGTACTGCAGATCTTCAAATTTTGATATCGTCGAAAAGTGTTATGACCCTTTTTAGTTCAGATCACATAAAGATGTTCAGAACACCGATCAGAATACTTTTAGAACTGTCAACATTTTAGAATTCCAAAATTTCGGAATTTCTTGAAATGCTCTAGTTCTTCGAAGTTTAAGTTAATCGAAAAGTTTTATAACATTGTTTTGTATAGCTCTCATGAAGCAGTCCTTTAACTATGATCAAAACTCGCAGAACTATCAAGATTTTCAAACTTAAACCTATGTGGGTTTTCTTACAATTGCAATAGTTCTTCGAGTTTCTACTTTCTCAAAAGGTTCTATAACACTTTTTTGTAGAGCTCTGACAACGAATTCCAAATCTCTGATCAGCACTCTTATAACTGTAAACATTTTTGAATTAAAAATTTTGGATTTTCATAAAAGTACTGCAGTTCTTCGAATATTTTTATGGTGAAAAAGGGTTACGACAGTCTTTAGTACAGCTCTCATGGCGAAGATAAGAACACCGATCAGAACACTTTTAGAACTGTCAACATTTTAGAATTTCAAAATTTCGGAATTTCTTAAAATTGCTCTAGTTTTTCGAATTTTGACTTGATCGAAAAGTTTCATAACACTTGTTTCTAGAGCTCTCATGAAGAAGTCCTTCAACTACGATCAAACATCTCAGAACTCTTAAGATTTTTAAATTTAAACATTTGTGGTTTTTTCTAAAAGTGCAATAGTTCTCCGAGTTTTTACTTTCTGGAATGGTTGTATAATTTTTTTGTAGAGCTCTGACAACGAAGTCCAAAACTGCGATCAGAACTCTTATAACTCTAAACATTTTTGAATTTAAAATATTGGATTTTCTTAAAAGTGCCGCAGTTCTTCGAATATTCATATGGCCGAAAAGTGTCATGACACTTTTTAGTACAGCTCTCATGACGAAGTTCAGAACACCGATCAGATCGCTTTTAAAACTGTCAACATTTTAGAATTCCAAAATTATGGAATCAATAAAAAGTGCTCTAGTTCTATGATTTTTTGTTTGGTCGAAAAGTATTATGACACTTTTTAGTACAGCTCTATAGTGAAGAAGTTTAGAACACAGATCAGAACACTTTCAGAACTGTCAACATTTTAGAATTTCAAAATTTCAGAATTTCTTTAAAGTTTCAGAAAGGAGTTGTATCGGCCCTCAGTTGAAATAATAATTGGATGTTGATGGTGAAAATTGGCTTTAGGGTCACAAAAAATTTAAATCAATTTATCATTGAATCAGACGTTTCGGCCTCGATTATGGGCCCTTATCTGTAATTTATTTCTAAAAAATTAGTACAAAACAATCGTTGATTTGTGGAGGGATATAATTTTATAGTAAAAAAATTTTTTATATGTCGAAAATATTAATTTTCTGTACATGTAAATAAGGACAATTAATTATTTGCGTTAATTAAAGAATTAATTGTGATACAGATGTACATGAAGATTAGAATTTGTATAAAAAACAAAACCTAAAGTAATTTAGACATGGTTAATTCATAAAAATATTACAATTTTAATGAAATTTCAAGAAGTTATCAAAGTTTGTAGGTCTCATCAATCAGAGGTCTCATCAATCAATCAGAGAAACTGCCATGCCTTGAGACATAGACAAAACAGACTGAAATATGTAAGTTTAGGAGGGTGCATCTTGTTGTGAGGCAGAAACATGGGGGGCGTCACAAAGGTGGTGGGAATGTTTTACGCATTTTTTTAAAAAGGAGTCACGGCGACTCAAGAGAAGAAATTTGAAGAAAATCTGGAACAGGTACAAGTGACTTTTCAGGGAGGATCGTAAAATGTAACCTGACCCTTTAAAGTCCAACGGGGCCAGAGGACTGATTTGTGAGTGGAGAGATGCAATATGGTTGTGTGCGTGTGTTAGGAGTAAAGTGTGAATTACATTTGAAAACTTTCGTATTAATTATTGGTTATATACAGGAAGAATTTTTTTTTAAAGTTATTATTATTATTCATTTTTGCTCTTGTAAAAAAGCTCCGTTTTTTATACTATTTTACTATACAAAAATTTATGAATACTTGTGACTATATTTGCATTTATTTATTGAAGAAATTGACGATTACTGATGAAGTTTAGTCAGTAACGCGTGGTAAAATGCTGAAAGATTATCAGTTCAAGTGCGCTGGTTCACTGCTTTAGGATTACTTGCTATGTGAGTCATTTCAAGTAACATTCTTTTTTTGTAATTTGTGGTTTTTTCAAGGATTCTAGTTTGGTCAAAATCAAATCTGTGATCCTGATACCATGCATGTTTGGTCATGGCTGTCCATTTGCTAGGTGGTCGGTAAACATCCCTGGTGTGTTCCTTTTTCCGAATTTTTAGGGGCCGTTTTGTTGTGCCTATATATACTGATTCGCAACCTGTGCAAGGTATACTGTAGAAAACATTTGTGTTGTCATCTGTGAGAACGGGATCTTTTTTTGATTTAAAAATTGGAGATAGATCGTTAAAATTTCGAAAAGCTGTTTTTACATTGAATGGTTTTAATATCTCTGACATTTTTTCGGAAAGACCGCGAACATAAGGTAAAGTGATATATTTAGGGGGAGTATGTAGTTAATCGTTGGATTCTGACCTGGCATGTGTAAAACCTGTGTGTGAGTGGTTGATTGTGTTTGCATGCCATTGAGTGTAGCAGTTCGATTGGAAGCATTTACGTTCTCTTTCACTGTGTGCAAATAATGAAGTCTTTTTTCGACAATCATGTTGATGATTTCTAATGGGTAATTGTTGTTAATTAGAATAGTTTTGACTTTCCTGATATTTTCTGCATGAAAATCTTTGTGTGATAACAGGATGCTTCTGTCTACAAAATTATTAATGACATTGACTTTGTATTTATGGGGATGATGTGACTGATAATTAAGACATCGACCTGAGGCTGTAGGCTTTTGATACCAATCGGTTTTCAATGAGTTTCCATCTCTTATGATCAATGTATCGAGGAAACTGATGTTCCCCTTATTCTCTTCTACAATTGTTAATTGGATTTTGTGATTGTAATTGTTGAAGAAATTTGCAATTGTTGAAACTTGATCAGTTGGTATCGCGGTGATTATATTGTCCACATAACGGAAATAAAAAGGTAATTGAAAGGGCAGAGAAGATAAAACATGTTTTTCTAAATCATCCATTGCGATATCTGCGAGAATTGGAGAAAGTGGTGAGCCCATTGGAAAACCTGCTTTTTGTTGGTATGAATTACCTTTGAAATTAAAGGAAGAGTTACTGGCGCAAATTCTTAGACCTTTTACAAATTCATACCAAGGCATTGGGGTGTTAGGTTGTATTTCGTGCCATCTGGCTTTCACTCCTGCAATAGCTAGGCCGACGGAAACATTAGTAAATAATGAAACTACATCGAGAGAACATAATTTGTGATCAGGTGGAATGATGTTTTGGATTTTCAGAACGAATTCGAAACTGTTTTTTACTCGTGATGTTGGGGTCGTAATATGTTTCGAGATGATGTTGCTATAATGTGTAGCAAGTTTATAAGTAGGACTGTTACAAAAGGAAAAAAAAATTCTTTCTGTATATAACCAATAATTTATACGCAAGTTTTTAAATGTAATTCACTCTTCACTCTTAACACACACACACAACCATATTGCATCTCTCCACTCACAAATCAGTCCTCTGGCCCCTTTCAATTTTAAAGGGTCCGGTTACATTTTAAGATCTTGAGTCGCCATGACTCCTTTTTAAGAAAATGCGTAAAACATTCCCACCACCTTTTTGCCCCCCCCCTGTTTCTCCCTCAAAACAAGATACACCCTCCTTAATTTACATATTTCAGCCTGTTTTGTCTATGTCTCAAGGCAGGGCACTTTCTAAAAAAACGTAAACGCAAACAAAGTTTTTTTGAAAAGTTTTTTTTTTTAAGTGTTCAGAGTTCTAATTAGTATTTTCAAACGTGTTGAATGCTCTCAATCTCTTTTTTGTCAACCTGCTTTTTATGAATTTGTAAGCTGAGTTTCTCCTCTGATTGATGAGTTTATGAATTAACCATGTTTATGAATTAACCATGTCTAAATTACTTTAGGTTTTGTCTTTTATACAAATTCTAATTGACATATAAACAATTTTTTTACTATAAAATTATATGCCTCCACGAATCAATGATTATTTTGTACTAATATTTCAGAAATAAATCACTGATAAGGGCCCATAATCGAGGCCGAAACGTCTGATTCAATGATAAATTGATTTCAATTTTTTGTGACCCTAAAGCCAATTTTCACCATCAAAATGAAATTATTATTTCTTAAAAGTGCTCCAGTTTTTCGAATTTTGACTGGGTCGAAAAGTTGTATGTCCCGTTTTTGTAGGGCTCTCATGAATACGTCCTTCAACTTCAATAAAAACTCTCAGAACTCTCAAGATTTAAAGATTTAAACAATTATGGTTTTTCTTAAAAGTGTCATAGTTCGTCCAATGTTTACTTTTTCAAAAGTTTCTGTACCGCAATTGTTTGAGTATTTATATCGTGGAAAAGCATTATAACACTTTTTAGTACTGCTTTCATGACGAAGTTCAGAACACCGATCAGAACACTTTTAGAACTGTCAACATTTTAGAATTTCAACATTTCAGAATTTCTTAAAAGTGCTGTAGTTGCTTGAAATTTAACATGATCGAAAAGTATTATGACACTTTTTAGTACAGCTCTTATGAAGACGTTCAGAACACCGATCAGAACCTTTTTAAAACAGTCAATATTTTAGAAGCTCAAAATTTCGGAATTTCTTAAAATTGCTCTAGTTCTTCGAATTTTGACTTGATCGAATAGTTTTATGACACTTTTTCGTAGAGCGCTCATAAAACAGTCCTTCAATTACGGCCGAAGCTCTCAGAACACTCAATATTTTCAAATTTAAACAATTTTGGGTTTTCTTGAAAGTGCCACAGTTCTTTGAATTTTTACACCCTCGAATGGTTCTATAACTTTTTTTGTAGAGCACTGAAAATTAAATCCACAACTGCGATCAGAACTCTTATAACTCTAAACGTTTTTGACTTTAAAATTTTGGATTTTCATAAAAGTACCGCAGCTCTTTGAATCTTGATATGGTCGAAAAGTGTTATGACACTTTTTAGTACAGCTCTCATGAAGAAGTTTAGAACACCAATCAGAACACTTTTAGAACTGTCAACATTTTCGAATTACAAAATTTCGGAATTACTTGAAAGTGCTCTGGTTTCTTAAAACTGCTGTAGTTCTTCGACTTTTGACTGGATCGAAAAGTTGCATAAAATTTTTTTTGTATGGCTCTCATGAAGAAGTCCTTCAACTACGATCAAAACTCTCAGAACGCTCAAGATTTTGAAATTAAAACATTTTTGGTTTTTCTTAAAAGTGCTCTAGTTCTTCGAATGTTTACTTTATAGAAAAGTTTTATAACACTTTTTGTAGAGCTCTCATGTAGAATTGCAGAACTCCGATCTGAGCTCTTAGAACTCTTTATATTTTAGAATTCCAAAATTTTTGATATTATAAAAGTACCGCAGTTCTTCGAATTTTTATATGGTCGACAAGTGGTATGACTCTTTTTATTACAGCTCTCATTAAGAAGTTTAGAACACCGCTCAGAACACTTTTAGGACTGTCAACATTTTAGATTTCCAAAATTTTGGAATTTCTTAAAATTGCTCTAGTTCTTCGAATTTTGACTGAATCGAAAGGTTGTATAAATTTTTTTTGTATGGCTCTCATGAAGAAGTCCTTCAACTACGATCAAAACTCTCAGAACGCTCAAGATTTTGAAATTGAAACATTTTTGGTTTTCCTTAACAGTGCTCTAGTTCTTCGAATTTTGACTTGATCGAAACATTATATTACACTTTTTTTATAGGGCTCTCATGAAGAAGTCTTCCATTTACGATTAGAACAATCAGAACTCTCAAATTCCAACATTTTGGACTTTATAAAAGTACCGCAGTTTTTCGAATTTTTATATGGCCGAAAAGTCTTAATACACTTTTTAGTACAGCTCTCATGAAGAAGTTCAGAACACCGATGAGAGCACTTTTAGAACTGTCAACATTTTAGATTTCGAAAATTTCAGCATATCTTAAAAGAGCTCCTGTTTTTCGAATTTTGACTGGATCGAAAAGTTCTTTAATACTTTATTTGTATGGCTCTCATGAATACGTTCTTCAAACAACGATAAAAACTCTCAGAACCCTCAACATTTTAAAATTTAAACATTTATGATTTTCATAAAAATGCCATAGTTCGTCTAATTTTTACTTTCACGAACGGTTCGATTACTCTTTTTTGTAGAGCTATGATAACGAAGTCCAAAACTGCGATCAGAACTCTTATAACTCTAAACATTTTTGAATTTAAAATTTTGGATTTTCTTAAAAGTACCGCAGTTCTTCAAATATTTATATGGCCGAACAGTGTTATGACACTTTTTAGTACAGCTCTCATGAAGAAGTTCAGAACATTGATCAGAACACTTTTAGAACAGCCAACATTTTAGAATTCCAAAATTTCGGAATTTCTTAAAAGTGCTCTAGTTCTTCGAATTTTGAATAGAACGAAAAGTTGTATAAAACTTTTTACTCGAGCTCTCACAGTGAAGTCCATAACTGCGATCAGTGCTCTCATCAATCTAAACATTTTGGAATTTAAAATTTTAGTCGTAAAAGTACCACCGTTCTTCGAATTTTGTCATGGTCGAAAAGTGTTGTGACACTTTTTAGTATAGCTCTCATAAAGAAGTTCAGAATACCGATTATAACACTTTTAGAACTGTCAACAATTTAGAATTCCGACATTTTAGAATTTCTTCAAAGTGCTCTAAATCCTCGCAATTTGACTGAATCGAGAAGTTGTTATCAATTTTTTTTATGGCTCTCATAAAGAAGTATTTCAACTACGATAAAAACTCTCAGAATTCTCAAGATTTAAAAATTTAAACACCTTTGGTTTTTTTAAATGTGCCATAGTTCTTTGAATTTTTACTTTCTCGAATGATTCTATAAATTTTTTTTTGTAGAGCGCTGACAAGGAAGTCCATAACTGCGATTAGAACTCTTATAACTGTAAACATTTTTAAATTTTAAATTTTGTATTTTCATAAAAGCACCACAGTTCTTCGAATTTTTGTTTGGTCGAAAAGGGTTACGAAACTTTTTAGTACAACTCTCATGAAGAAGTTCAGAACACCGATCGGAACACTTTTAGAACTGTCAACATTTTAGAATTCCAAAATTTCGGAATTTCTTGAAATGCTCTAGTTCTTCGAATTTTGACTGCATCGAAAAGTTTTATAACCCTTTTTTTGTAGGGCTCTCATGAATGCGTCCTTCAACTACAATAAAAACTCTCAGAACTCTCCAGATTTGGAAATTTAAACATTTTTCGTTTTTCTAAAAAGTGCAATAGTTCATGTAATTTTCACTTTCTCGAAAGGTTCTTTAACACTTTTTTGTAGAGCTCTGACTTCGAAGTCCATAAATGCGATCAGAACTCTTATAACTCTTAACATTTTTGATTTAAAAATTTTGGATCTTGATCAAAGTATCGCAGTTCTCCCATTTTTTAAATGGTCGAAAAGGGTTATGACACTTTTTAGTACAGCTCTAATGACGAAGCTCAGAACACCGGTCAGAACACTTTTAGAACTGTCAACAATATAGAATTCCAACATTTCGGAATTTCTTAAAAGTCCTCTGGTTCTTGGAATTTTGACTTGATCGAAATGTTTTATATGACTTTTTTATATAGCTCACATGAGAAGTTCTTCAACGACGACCAAAACTCTCAGAACACTCAAGATTTTCAATCTTAAACCTTTGTGGTTTTTCTTAAAAGTGCAATAGTTCTGCGAGTTTTTACTTTCTCGAACGGTTCTATAACTCTGTTTTGTAGAGCTCTGATAGCGAAGTCCACAACTGCGATCAGAACTCTTATAACTCTAAACATTTTGGAATTTAAAATTTATGTTCTTCATAAAAGTACCTTAGTTCTTCGAATTTTTGTATGGAAGTTCAGAACACAGATCAGAACACTTTTAGAACTTTCAACATTTTAGAATTCCAAAATTTCAGAATTTCTTAAAAGTGCTCCTGTTTTTCGAATTTTGAATGCATCGAAAAGTTTTATAACACTTTTTTTGCAGGGCTCTCAAGTCCAAAACTGCGATCAGAACTCTTATAACTGTAAACATTTAAAAATTAAAAATTTTGTATTTTCATAAAAGCACCACAGTTCTTCGAATTTTTGTTTGGTCGAAAAGGGTTACGAAACTTTTTAGTACAACTCTTATGAAGAAGTTCAGAACACCGATCGGAACCGATCAAAACACACAGAACTCTCAAGATTTTGAAATTTAAACACTTTTGGTTTATCTCAAAAGCGTCATGGTTCGTCTGATTTTTACTTTCTCAAAAGGTTTTGTAACACTTTTTTTAGAGCTCTTAGAATGCTTCAAATTTTAGAATTCCAAAATCGTGGAATTTATAAAATTACCGCAGTTTGTCGAATTCGTATATGGTCGAAAAGTGTTAGGACACTTTTTAGTACATCTCTCATCAAAAGTTCAGACCACCGATCAGAACACTTTTAGAACTGCCAACATTTTTGAATTCCAAAATTCCGGAATTTCTCAGTTCTCTAGTTCTTCGAATTTTGACTTGATAGAGAAGGTTTATAAAACATTTTTGTGTGGCTCTCATGTCGAAATGCAGAACTCTGATCAAAATTCTTAGTACTCTTGACATCTTGAAATTCCAAAATTTCGGAATTTCTTAGAAGTACTCTAGTTCTTTGAATTTTGACTGGATCGAAAAGTTGTATAAAACTTTTTTATAGAGCTCTTATGAAGAAGTCCTTCATCTACAATCAAAGCACACAGAACTCTCAAGATTATGAAATTTAAACATTTTTAGTTTTTCTCAAAAGTTTTTCTCAAAAGACAAGGTTTATAAAACATTTTTGTGTGGCTCTCATGTCGAAGTGAAGAACTCCTAGTACTCTAGTAAGTGCAAAACTCTTAGTACTCTTGACACCTTGAAATTCCCAAATTTTGAAATTTCTAAGTGCTATAGTTCTTCGAATATTGACTGGATCTTAAAGTTGTACAACAATCTTTTGTATGGCTCCCATGAAGAAGACCCTCAACTACGATCAAAACTCTCAGAACTGTCCAGATTCTGAAATTTAAACATTTTTGGTTTTTCTTAAAAGTGCCATAGTTCGACTAATTTTGACTTGGTTGTTGTATGTCAGTAGACATAAAATGATAACCTCGGAAATTAAGCAATTCGACTGCGTGATCTCTCATTCAAGTTTCAAAACAGGAAAATCGAGCGAAGGATACTACGTGAGAAATAGCTACTTTTCGAGTTTCGAAACGACGAGACTGCTCATTCTTCCAATTGTTAGGGCCCTTCAGTAACGGGATTTTAAATAGCTTCAAATTCTCCCTGGCTGAGTGGCGACATCCTGCCAAACACGTGCCGGGACGTGTTTACCAATAGCGTGAACTTTGAGGCAGGCCGAATCACGTACGCCTTTTCGGTTCTTCTCTCTTACTCTAACGCGCGCTCTTTGCTTTCTTTCCTGTCATTCTGTTCTCTCCTTTAATATCTCTATCTGTCCTTTTCTACCGCATGGGCCAGCGCCGCCAGGGAGCTCAACTTATTTGGGAAAATAGCATCTAGCCCAAACAATTTTAATAAAACATATTAAATAAGCAATTACCCGTATGAAAATTTATGAAGGAGGGTCAACAACATATTAAATTAAGTAAATAAACCTTAGGAATTTTTCGAGTTAGGAATTTAAATCGGACTCTCCTAGGATCATTAAATTAAGTACAAAACTATTAATGTACGTGCACACACGAACTTGTGTTTACACGTACATCAATAAACAAATTTAAATGTAGTAACAGAATAGGGTACAGATATAGAGCAGTAAATAAGTAAAATAAGCCACGAGTTAGTCACTCGTATATTTTTGGCAACACTAGAAATAAGGGACAATTATCTAAGTTGAAACAAAACGATAGTTCCGGGATCTAGGTTTTACTAAAATATTATGAAGAATGCTTTTAAGCTAAGCCCAAACAAAATTCATAAACAATAAACCTCGAACTTTCGTTCCGTTTGACTTAACTTCATAATTCTTTCTGAATTATGAAGCTAGGATAGCTTTAAAACCTAGGTTAAACTATCATCATTTTTCGGCAAGCCGAGGTGTTTTCAAAACTCTAATTAAAATTCTAAAAACAGTTAAGAAAAGAGTAGAGTGGACGCACGGTGACGCGAGACAAGCTCAGTTACAAGTTTATTCTGAACTCTGCTTAGCCAAGCGGCGAAATCGACATCCCCACACGAAAATTCACTACCAATCACTCGATATTTTGATCCCCACGCTAGATTTTCCGACCAACCGGCGAACCCAGCATCCTCACTGCCTTCGCGACGCCATGCGCTCAAACACGTAAATAGTGAACGGCTACTGACGGTAGCAATCCATTCGATTGAAAAATAGGTGACTTTAGAGATTTGATAGATCGACTGATGCTCATGATAGATTGATCTTAGTCAAATAAAGTTTTTGCGCTCTGTGACTCCAATCTCACAGAGCTCAAAATTAGCTTCCTGCCTAGCAGCGAGTAGCAGTGCCGACGAAACGGCGCTAAACAAGATGTATATAGACGACAACTTCTCCATCGTCACGTCCAAAAGTAAAAAGCGAAAGCTTGCTAAATCGTCCGACAACGCTTCGGACAGCGCCAACCGTGGCCGATCCTTAGCCACGTCAATTACAGGAAGTAGTAGGGCGTCGAGAACGTCAATAATTAGTAGGGATCAGTCAGGTCCAAAGGCAGTCACTAACGCTCAAAGCAATAACCCTAATAAATCTAAATTGACGGGAAAAATACCCCTAATAAATGTCATAGTAGATAAGGCTAACCACCCCTACACAGTTTTACATAAAATATTAAAAGATTCCACCAAATTTAAACCGATTGTATACAATCTCGGGTTAGATATATATTCTGTTCGCGTTTCGTATCTCGAAGAATATCATAAAATTATCACCAATATAGAGCAGCAAGGCTTCCAATATCACTTGTATAAAAGCATTGACTCTCCACCCCTTAAGCTAGTAATTCGGAATATCCCCATCGCGTTCCCGGAAGACTAAGTTCTCTCCGAACTTAAAGAGGAGGGATACACAATAACGTCGGTTGCCCGAATGAGGAGCCGGCAAACTAAAAAGGCCTTACCAATGCTTCTGGTAACGCTGCCAAATACTCCTCAAGCAAAAGAGCTCCTCAATCTAAATTCTATTGCTCTTATAAAAATCAAAGTCGAGCCCCACGTGAAACCTAAGGAAACCTCCCAGTGCTTTAAGTGCCAAAGGTTCCAACATGTCTCTGACATGTGTCACGCCACTCCACGCTGTGTGAAGTGTGGTGGTACGCATCAGAGCTCTACATGCAAAGAAGATCCCGAATCGCCGGCTACTTGCGCCAACTGTGCTGGACACCATCCAGCGACTTACAGAGGTTGCTCTGCTTTTAAAAAAGCTTTACGGAAACCCATAATTAATAAATCAAAAACCAATAATACGCGTAAAGATACGGTTCCTAGTAAACCATCTGTTCAAATCG
>JAAAKG020018312.1:0-20473 GCA_010014905.2 Druon quercuslanigerum
GATACGATTGAACATTTTTAATCGTATCTCGGGAACCGATGAAGATTTTTCAAGTTTCTTTGGCTTAAATTAAAGATAAAATTGAAAGCTATATGTCATATAACTTTCAGATTTTTGGAACAATTTTCCTAAGTCATGCTAATAGTTGATGTCGAGGTACAAGATTTTATAAAATCTAGAATTTTTTTTTAAACTTATCACGTGCTGTATTCTCTTCAGCAGATTAAAAAAAATCTGTTTGACATTACTAGTGGTGAAATTTCATAGGCTTCGCTGATTTATCAAGGTTTAAAGCCAGCAGTGATTGAGGCGTCGGATGCAAAAAGGACATATTGAATTATTTTGCTTGAGTGGGAAGGACCCTAAGCTCCTAAAATGAAGTCTTGAATTTTAATTTTCAAAATATATATTCTGAATGAAAATTTAATTTCGCATCTTTTTCTCTCCACAAAAAACGTTGTAGCTTTTTTCTTTTTCGAATTATTTCCGAAAAACTGTTTTTTTCTTTGATCAAAATATTTTGATTTTTTTCACTTTAACTCGCAGCGAAATGGAAAGTTTGTAATATTTTATAATAAAACTTATCAGCAATATGTATTACCATATTCTGCGACCGATGGCGTTAGCAAAACATCAAAATGTTTATTTAAAAAATTGTCAATCATTTTTTTCCAAGACGGTGCATAATTCGTGCAAAAACAACTTCTATCGTTTCGGGAGTCGAGCGAATTTTGAGCAAGCGAAAACTGACAGCGAGAAAGCTGGTCAGAAAGGTTCAAGGAAGTTTTCTGGAAAGTTTCAGATCAATTGGAATAGTAGTTAACAAACTGCTGATGTCTTAATTTGCCGGCGCGATGGATTTTCTTCCGCGCGAACTACGCCCTGGCCAGTAAGCCGCTACCCCAGCGTTAGGTGCAACTGTGACTCACAGCCCGTCGAGATTTTGTAATTAAAAACGCAATATATACCCTAATCATTGTTTATCAATAAAAAAGTGGTTTTTAATGTATACATTGATATATTAGGTTCTAAGGATAATAATTGTGTATAATATTATAAAATAACATTAGAATATTTCAGACAACATTAATTTTTACATTTTGATAAATTACTTTTTGCCTACTATGCGGTTAAAAATCTACTTTTCACGTGTTTCTTATATATTTTTTTATGATAGATTTCTCCAAAAAATAATATAATATTCCAATTCCTAAAATTCAAATTTCTTTTTTTCTCTAACGATTTTTATTTCACTTAGATATTCCTAATGTAAAATACAAAAATTTAATTTGCTTAGTGGCCAGGGCGTAGTTTGCGCGGAAGAAAATCCATCGTGCCGGCAAATTAAAGCATCAACAGTTTGTTAACTACTATTTTAATTGATCTGAAACTTTCCAGAAAACTTCCTTGAACCTTTCTGAACAACTTTTTCGCTGACAGTTTTCGCTTGCTCAAAATTCGCTCGACTCCTGAAACGCTAGAAGTTGTTTGTGCACGAATTATGCACCGTCTTCGAAAAAAATTATTAACAATTTTTTAAATAAACATTTTGATGTTTTCTAACGCCATTAATCGCAGAAGATGACAATTCATATTTGTGATAAGTTTTATTACTATTATTTTAATCGAAAAAAAATAGTTTTTCGTAAATAATTCGAAAAATAAAAAAGCTGCAACTTTTTTTATGGAAAGGAAAAGATGCAAAATTAAATTATCACTCAGGATGTATATTTTAAAAATTAAAATTCAAGACTTCATGTTCAGGAGCGCAGGGGCCTCCCCACTCCAGCAAAATAATTCTATATATCCTTTTTGCATCCGGCGTCTCGATTTTTTATAGTGCTTGTGTCAATCGATCTCATAATTTCTGACGGTATTTTACCTGATATAGAAAATATTTCACATTTTAATTTTGGTTTTTTTAAATCTTTGGGGTTCTGCATAAAAACACATGAATAATTTAAAGATAAATTTCAGGCATGAACTAATTTACAAAATGAGGCTTTGATTGTCAGAAAAATATTAATTTGCAAATTCCTCGATTTGTTTATTACTTTTTCTTTGTAAATTCTCCATGAACAAAGGAGAATGGACGAATCCAGACTTTCTCAGAACAAAGCAAATTTCTTTGGGCGCTTTTGAAATAGGCAGCTCTTACTCCTTTCAGGGACTCAGGAGACTCGTTGTTTCAGAGTCTAGAAGAAAAATTCAAGTAGCCAGCAGGCCCTCTGAAATTTCATGATGCAGTAAAGATAAATGTAAGTATGCGAAAGCATCGTTAGTACTATTGCTGGGCATAATCATACTCTTATACATGTAATCCGCTAGGGGCTGCTAACTACTAATTGTTACCAGCTTTACTCTGACGAAGAATACAACGAATTTCATGAAACGATATTCTATATATCACCTACCTAATTGCATAAGGTCGTAAGACAAACCATTTCCAAAAATCACTTTTTTTATTGAATATCAGACTTTATAACGTCACGCGTTGGACAACCAAAAAATAGTTTTATCGAAACGAAGAGCAGTTGAATCCTTTACGAAATCAAATAATTTGAAACCAAAGTGTGGCATTTGAACATAAAAAACTGAAATTTATACCAACAAAGATCAATTTTTATAGAAAAAAACTAATTTTCAAAAAATAGTTGAATTTTCAACCAAGAAAGAGTTCAGTTAAATTTTCAACAACAATATATGAAGTTTCAACAAAAAGGTTAATTTTGTACGAAACTATTGCACTTTCGACAAAATAATAAAAACTAATTCCGAATAGTAAAATTTTCAACCAAAAGAGATGAGTATTGAACCAAAAATAGAGAAGTAGAATTTTCATCCAAGAATAAATTTAATTAAATTTGCAACACCAAAACATGAAGTTTCGTCAAAAAAAATAATCTTCTACCAAAATAGTTGTATTTTTAACAAAATAATACAAATTTGACCCAAGTCGTACAAGTTTTAACCGAAAATGACGAGTATTGAACCAAAAATATATCTGTAGAATTTCCAACCAAGCGGAATTAACTTTTAAGTAGCGTTCAAGTATTCCGTAACGCGTTTTACTGACATTGCCTACCCTCCCCCAACCCTTACGTAACGCTTTTCCTATAGTAAATTCATGTAACTTTATTATGCGCACTGCACTATAGCACCCCCCCCCCCTAGGCGCATTACGTAATACTTAGAAGCACCCCAATAAAAAATATTTTCTCATTGGTCTCTATAAATTCAGTTTGTAATGAAACGAAAAAAAAAGAAAACGGTGGAAAATTGCAGTTAATACCAGGTGTCTGCAAGTGACTTCATGTGACTTCATGACACTACATGTGACTTCATGTGAAATTGGTATAACTTCATGCGAATTTACGTGAATTCGTGTGACTCAAATGGCTTCAGATATTTCAGAAGATTTCAAGAGAATTTAAGTGACTCCAAATGAATTCCAGTGACTACAGATATTTCAGGAATTTATGATATTTCAGAATTTTTTGGTAAAAAGTTCATCCAGTTTGGTTTTTTTTTTGCACCTAATTTTTGGTTTATTTAAAAAAATAAAATTTCTTATGGCACCCCTATCGACCCTATTTTGAACTTCTTATAATGTTTCTTTATTCCGACAAAAAAATTTTATAAGTAAGTAAAAAATTATAATAATTTCCAAAAAAATCAAAGATGATATTTTCACTGTGCCCAATTGAAGCACTTTCAATTTCGAAACTTCAAAATTGGATTTTTTCAAAAATTGTATTATTCTCGAATACATACATTTAACATTAACGAGTCTTAATTGCAAATATCTAAAAAAGTTAAAAAATAAAATACCTGTGAAATATAAATCTTAAGTATTAAATTAATTGCAATTAAATATCTTTAAAAATGTAAAATTTCAGTTGTATCTCTCAAACATTGCAGAACTTTGAAAATCATTTAAAGTGTCACATTTTAATAACTGTATTTTAAATATCTTTAAAATTAAGGAGTATTAAACTGCAAATCCTTAAAATTTAAGAATTTTTAATTGCTAGTCTTTAATATTAAAGATTTTTTAACATTTAATATTTATCATTATAAATTCCGTCACATTAATCATTTAAATTGGAAGTTTGATGAATTTAAGAAATTTAGAATTGAAAACTTGACTTTTCATCTTAAAAATCGTGACAATTAGATTTTTTTTATCGATGCGTCTTTAAATTGGAACAATTTTTTGGAACTCCTAAATATTTTAGTTTTAAGTTTTAAGTTTTAGGAATTAAAATTCTGTAATTTGAATGCTGGAAATTCAAAATTTTTTCAATTTCAAAGAAATGAATACTTGACGTTTGATTTTAAAAATTATCAAAATTTAAGAATTTGTATGTATAAATCTGTTTAGGTCAAGAGTTTTCAAGTGTTAATCTTACATTTTTTTAATTAAAAATTGTGAACCGTAAAAAAATTTCGATTGTGAATGTTCCTAATCAAACTATTAAAAAAATGGTCCAAATTACATTTACCTTTCTAATACAATTGATGAAAATTTAATTATTTTTATTTCTATTGTTTTAAGCTGGGAGTATTTTGACTATGTGTGATTAATAATTTCTTTATTTTCTATAATTTTTATTTTCAATTGCACAAATATGAATTCAGCAATAAGGCAGCAGTTCAGCAATTAAATAGTGTATAATTTTGATGATGGACGTTTAAGATTTCTTCAATTTGGAATATTTAGAGTTGAAAAATTGAATTTTATCTTCAAAATTTCAGTACATCAAAAATTTAAAAAGTCTTAATTGAAAATCTTAAAGAAAGAACTGTTTCCAAAAGATGTTTAAATCTTTATGATTTTCAACTATAAAAATTCAAAAGAAAAATTTTTCGAAATAGAACAGTGTCAGGAATGGATGAATTTAGAATTCCAGAATATCTCTTAAGAACATCTTATCACTAGAGGAAATTCCTCAATACCTTTAATAATTTTTTTCCTTGCTTAAAATTCTTGTTGGGATAAAATGCGATATTTATATGAAAGTTACAGATTACTGAAAGCTGATAAAAATTGAATTAAAAAATAAAATTGAAGCTAATGTTAAGGTTAGGACGACACTGCTATTTTATCATTCATATTAATTTATTATTTTTAATTATATTCTACATTATTTTATATTGAAGCATATATTTTGGATTAAAAATTAGGTAAAGCAAACAAGAATCGTAATATGTTCGCGCAAAAACCTATTTTTGCTAATATTAAATACAATAGGCAATAAAGTCATATATTCATTCAAAGATGTCTCTTAGTTAATAATTTTTAAACGTTAATTCAGGAATTAGATTATCGAATATTTATTCGTTCCTCTTCATATTTCGTAATAAAATCAGTATTACGCGACAATCGTCGGATCGTTACAAGTGAATTTAGTATCAAATATAATTAATAGCAAATCACATAAATTAATTATGGCCATTGAATATTGAACAGCAGAATTTATTTACCCAAAGCTTGTACCAGTTTTATTACGTCAGTCAAATATCCTGTCTGGCAGAATTTAAATTAGACTAAAATTAGCTTTTGAAGCGGAAAGTGTTATACGATTTTATGCGAAAATCAAATGTATAGATCTCCGTTTGATGAGATGGAACTTTTATTGGTGTCATTACATTTTTGATGGCAATAATTCTACTGCAGTTATTTTCTAAGCGACAGTTATTTGTATCTGCTTGGTGATTTAGCTAGAATAATTCCACTTCTATGAAAGATATTCGACAGATGAACAGTTGTAGCTTAAATGAAATGATCGAAATTTTAAAACTAATCAAGATTAAGTTTTAAATTAGTTAAATAAAGTATTCTGTTCATTATTGAGCGGTCCTTGAGGGAAGGCTTAAAATCATAACGGGTTTCAACCTTTCTTAAAATGTATTTAAGTGTAAAAACAAAAATTATAATCTTTATATTTGTGTGCAATTTTATACAAAATCCTCTGTATCCGAATACTTTAAACCTTGGTGACAGCTTCTAATACTCTTACGAATATATATTTGCTCTTGAGAAAAACTTTTTAATTCAAATATTCATTAGGACTATAAGGAAGAGTGGTTGTACAATTAATTAGTGAAAATAGCAATGCAAGAATGCTAAGTGGAATAGATAAATTTTTTGTTTTTCTTTTAGAATAAATGTAGGATAAAAAAGAAAATTTAATCTGTAAAAACTATATATAATTAGAAATATAAAAGAAAATTAAAATTAATACTTAGAACTCTGAAAATGCGAGCATTTGTATCACCAGTCATAATGTAATGCTGCAATTCCACATCATTTTTATCACGTAATTTTTTAAAAGAAACCCAAAATATATCACTTACATACAATTATGTTTTTTTCAGATCTTTAGCTATCACATAGGAACTTACTCCTGCTCCTGCTTCTTTGAACCATTTTTTATCATATTTTCAAATTGGCTAACAATAACCCTTAAATTACCAAAATGGCATAAATTGCTTGAACTTTTCAACTGCTGTATTCATTACGAAAAAGTTCTTCAATATTTACAAAACTTCATACTATTTAGTATTTTTACCCTTTTTCCAAACCTGCCCTTAGAATCGCTCTATCTGGCGCAAATTTTTTTAACTGGCGGCTAAAAGCGAAAATATGGCCAATTACAAAATTTTTTCTTTCAAAAATTCGTAAATTTCAACAATAAGTCATCAACGTAGATTGCTAATTCTCCGTATCTGGTAGCATATTGTGTTTCTCTAAAACTTAGGACCAATATTGAGTTGAACTCCAGCATGGAGGATTCAATATGGCGGCCATATAATAGTTGATATTTCCAGCAAAAAGACCAATTTTCAACCAAACAGTTGAATTTTAAACTTAAAAGTATCAATTA
The DNA here is from genome assembly GCA_010014905.2 of Druon quercuslanigerum. Lineage (NCBI taxonomy): Eukaryota > Metazoa > Arthropoda > Insecta > Hymenoptera > Cynipidae > Druon > Druon quercuslanigerum. The sequence continues at coordinate 6,891 of JAAAKG020018312.1, forward strand.
TCAACCGAATATCCAATAGCTGAGTTTCGATTAAAATAATTAATTTCCAACCCAGAAAAAAAGTTCTGACAAAATCAATGAATTTTTAATGTGTTTTAATGTTAATTTAAAAAATGTCAAATTTTTAACAAAATTTGAATACTTTAATCGTGAGATAAAAAGATTAATTTTTAATAAAAAAAAATACCAATTTTCAATGAAATACTTCAATTATCAACCGAAGAAATAAATTATTAACTAAAGTCATGAGTTTTCTAGCAAAACAATAAATGTTAAACAAAGTGGATCAAAGTTCAACTGAGTACTTACAATTGCAATAAAAAAACATTAATTTTTAGCGAAAAATGTAATAGTTCAAATTCCATTTTAAAACAATTATTTTCTACAAAAAACAATATTTTTACAAAATCGATAATTTTTGAATAAACAAATAAATTTTCAACGGCAAATGTTAAATTCTCGGTTACAAGTTTAATTTTAAAATAAAAAAAAGAACCGAATTTCCAACACAATGAATAATTTTCAGAAAAATAATTTAATTATCGAATGAATAAGGTCGATTATCAACCAGAAATTGAATAGTTAAATTCCTAGTTGAAAATATTAATTTTGAACAAATTTAACTATTTTTAACTAAGAAGATCAATTTTTTACTAAATTGATGAACCTTCAATTAGAGAAATTAATTTTTAACAAAGTAGTTTAACTTTCAAATAAAAAATACTTTAATTTTAAATCAAAAACAGTTGAGTACTAACAAAAATACAATGTTTGAACAAAATCGTTGAGTCCTCAACCTAAATAAATTATGTTTTAAACAAAAATGAAATATTTCAATTTTCAGTTAAGAAAATTTTTTTTTAGCCATCTAAAAATGTAATTATTGTTCAATTTTTCATTTTAGTGCATTTCTACATTTGAAATTCCTACAGTTTAATTTATAAATTTTTTATTAATTATACTTACAGATGATCCACTTAAAACGCTTTTTATTCAAAATTTTCAATTTCAAACACTTTCAATTTTTACTGAAGTTTTCTTCTAATTCAACAAATAAACTTCACAGAATAAATTTTAAAACTAAATTTGTGGTATTTAAAACGATCGGATAGATTCGAAAATCTCAAAAAATTCCCGGTTTTCCCTGTTTACCAGTCCAGTTCTTATAAAATTGTAAACACGTACTCAGCGCATGGTCAAATTAATTAAATTTTCTTCTTTTAAAGCTCCGTAATCCATAAAAAGATCAATAGTAATTCAAATTTTTTCGCGAGAAGTGATGTCAACTAATGGCTACCGGTAGCTGATTACGCGTGTTTTTGGTGTCTTACATATTTTCGCAATGTGTGGTTTTTGTGGATTTCAGCGAACTGGAGTACGTGGTGGTGGCTTGGAGGGTTGTCCTTGATTACTTCTGATTGCGGTTACTCTTTTTGGTTTTCCGACAAAGGCAATTTTCTGCTTTTCATTTGATTCAGCGTGCTTTGTCTGTGTAATTGGGGTTGGGGAGCGTGTTTAGTTTCTCAGTGTAAAATCTAGTGATAACCAATGTGATGTTTGCTTTCTACTGTGTACAATTCAAACTATACCATTTCGTGTGATACTGCACTTCAGGTAGCAGTCAAAAAGAAAACCTTCTTAACAAAAATGTCATTCGTTTATACGGAAAATACAAAAACAGCCTATCCTCTCTAATGCTGCTAGTATTAAATGTACTGAGTGTCCTGCTCGTTATCGTATAACATGCGTTGCAAAAATTAAATTCCCTAATGATGGCAAATTTGAACGTTGCTGTGGCTCTCTTAGTAGCTCCCTCGCGAACGAAGATCGTGGAAATGATAATATCAAAGATGTTCTTAAGTGATTAAAAATCAAGCCGCGCTAATCTAAAACAAGACTTTGACAAAACCAGGAGTGCTGTTGATAGTTCAACTATCAAAATTGATGAAGTCTTCTTAAAAGCCTCATTGATGTTTAATCGACTGACTAGCCTAAAAATAGGGTTGATGATATTCTTGCCTCTGTTGGTAGAAAGATATGTGACATCAAAACGACTCAGAATGCCCTTTAAACTAACCATACATGTGTCGTTTACACCAGCTTGCTGAGGACATTGAGTCTTTTATCAAAAAAATGTCACAACGCACAGCACGTACAAATTTTTTATTTTATTCAACCTTCCTGAAAGCAGTGCAGATGAAAACACCTTTTCTGAAGAAGATTGTCTGTCAACTGTTATAGATATACTTAAGTCAATTAGCCCTGATATTAAAATGTCTCGTCAACAAGCGAGCATTCATATAATTGAAAAAGGCGAAAGCAATTCCGAACATGATGAGCAAGATTAGAGTCTCTCGGGATCATAAACCACTGCAGCAAAGCTACCACAGGGATCAAAAACGAATTTGGGAAGGAAGGATTATGCGACGAGAGGAGGATCTTCGGATAACGTATAGAAATAGAGTTCCAGTCATAGTTCTTAACAAGAGAGCTTCTTCATCAACGAAGTGACGTCATCCACTCCTAAAGTTAATGTGTATTACCAAAATGTCAGAGGTTTCAATCGTAAGTTTTATTAAATAACTCTGCTTGCAATTTTCATTATGATTTTTTAGCATTTGTTGAAACTTGGTTGAAAGCTTCTATTTATAATGCTAAAATTGTCGACTGAAATCTTTTCTACACGTTCCGGGACGATTGTGTGGCTAAGCCTGGAGGCAGAGTTCTCCTTGCCATTGAGGGACATTTTGCTTGTTTACAGTTAAACTTGGCTTTAACAATTCGTGAGGTTCCATCAGTAAACATAGTTGGGGCCAGAAGTTATACCCCGATTATCTTATGCATTAATTTATTTTGGAGACCTTTACGAACATAAAATAATTATTGTAGAAGACTTTAATATACCTAACTATAAATACCATATTCATGATGTCAAATTTGACAAAAAATCAGCACTATGAACGTTAGTTTGCCAATTTTTTGAACTACAAAAACTCACTTCGTTTGAAACTTACAATAACAGATACTTGGGCCTTGCACTATCGAACACCTTAATGGAAGTTAGAATACTCGTGGCAGGAAAAACTCTCTAAAATATTCGTAAATAATGTTTTATCTAAGAGATATAATTTTTAAAGAGAAAACTATATTGAATTTAGCTTAATCTAAATAACACTGATTGGTCGTCCCTGAGACTTTCTGCAACACCTGATCAAGCTTGTTCAGTTCTTTATTCTTTAATCGACAAAGCGTTTCCAAAATTGAAAAACTGCACAAATACCCATTAGTTCCCATTATAGTACACGCGTGTTATCATTATATACATCGGGTTCAAAAATAAATTCAGGCAACAATTTTCTTTATCTGTCAATGTGTTCTACCTACATATATTTAAAAATTGCGAATCAATATCAAAACGCGTATAGAAACGGCATTTTACGCATTCACAGATAATGAACAACATAACTAATTATCTTTTCATGTTTAAACTTTCTATAGTAAAGAGCATTAAATAAGCTATCTTTTTGTTACAGAAACTATCCGAAAATATTGATTTTTCTAACAGTTACCGAGCTCCGACTGATCATGTTTAAAATGACAAAAATTGAAAGTCCTGGGGTAAAGTGGGAAACTTTATAAAACTTTATAAACTTAAGACAAATCTTGTAGCAAAATTATCAAATCTTTATTTTAAGTCAAAGAAGGTTCAAAGAATATACTCAAAGAGTAAATATGAAAAATAAAACAATTTTGCAATACAAAAATTAATGAAAAAATATTAAGAAAGAAAATTGGTAAAATTGTGGCTTATTCGTCGTTCTCTGAAGAAATATCTAAGTTCGAGTCACACTCTGGGCAATAGAAGAAGCTAGTAGTTGGGTTGACGCATTTCAGATGATATGATCGTTGACAATCCTTTTTGTTACATGTGATCGTATTGTGTATGGTCATGATTTCGGGCATGAGTTGCAGACAAATAGTGCAAAAATCACGATCTTCATCAGAGCTAGAACTTTCTTCTTTCGTTTTCGATCCTTTCTTTTCTGGTGCTTTTTTCTTTGCTGCTGTTGTTTTATTTACCTGTTTTTTACCGACGCTCCTTTTTCGGCAAGTATTTTTTAGACCTTATTGGGAACAGTTGGAAAACCTGTTTCGTCCATATTCCAAACACGATCACGCGGAAAACTATACTGTTCGTACAGATCTCCCAGCTGCTTGTAAAATTCATCAACGCTTTCCTTGTTGAAGCCTTTGCCTCTGGCTACGCTGATCGGTTGCGGCGTTCGAAGGCTGATGTTTGGGTAACGATTCATAAATCCGTAGTACCAATCGATTCCAGTCATTATTGTCTTATCCCAAGAAATTGGCATTGCAATTTTCTCCCTCTTTCCAAATTCGAATGCCATCGTTCGTAGTTCAGTAATAGTTAATCCTTGGTTAATTTTGCTAACTATTAAAATATAGCGCGTCAACGCATTTTCTTGTTCTTTTGTGAAAATCTAAAAATAATCATTTATATTAGATTGATATTCTTAAAAATTATTCACGTGAATTAGATTTAAAAATTTTCTTTTGAGAAATAACGAGTGAATTACCGTTTTTACGCCGATTTTATTTTGCACGTTGATGAACTCAACCAATTTTTCTTCGGTCACCTCATTTTCACCAGTCCTCTTATCAAGTGCAGCAACGATACGATACAAATTGGATTTTGGCATGCGGTAATGCTTTGAAACAGCAAGGACGGTTTTCTTATCAATTTTGATTGCTTTCAACATTTTCAACAAATCATCGGGATCCGGAGCTGTATATTGTAGCCCGTCAATGGATCTCTTGAATTGTTGGGCTTTCTTCATTCAAGTAAATAAATCTGTGACCAGTTTTTCCGCTGCAATTTATCCATATTTGAATGATCGATTTATCGACTCCATTGATGAAGAAAAATGTGTTGCCCTCATTAGCAGCTTCTTCATCCAACGCAAAATAATTATTTAAATCTATGAAATCCCATGATTTTACACAACCTGGCATGCCATCTTGTTCTCGAGTTTTCTTCATCTGGTAAAAATAAAAGATGGACTGCTTTTTTCATCAAATACTATTTAATATTAGACGAATAGCTTCTATGTGTTGAATGATGACTGTTTTCATGTTCTGTATTCTACAAGCGTATATATCTCTATTTTTGTCAATGTAGGCATCAAAGGGCCCAAAGTTACGAAGCAGATGAACGAATCCTTTGGATCATAATACAAGAATAAATTTTCAGCCACTGTTTAAAAACGATTTCCAAAACCCACGAAACTGCTTTTCTCCCAATTGAGCAACTAATTCTATTATGCGTCATTTTGTGTTTAAACTGAAAATTGCACTTTTGATCACGATCCTTAACCGAGCCTGTTGCAATTTTAGGTTTCTGTCGCTTTGAGATTGTAAACTTTCACATTGTTTTTCTCGAAACTGGATTTGTTTGATCATACTTTTTCGGCCTCAATTCACAAACACTGCAGCTCAAGTGTAAAGTTTTTTTTATCTTTATAGGCTGATTCCGATTTTACGGAATGTTAATTCGCACTTTAAAATAATTTTGTTTTTTAGAAATATTGTTCCAGGAATAAATTTTTTTTTAAATTAAATTTTTTAAATTATATAAAAAACACATTTACTTTACTTACCTATGTTTGCAAATTATTATACTATTATACTATTTATTATATCACAGAATGTGCATTCTTATATTTCATGAAAATGTACGAATAATTATTATCGTTTTAGCAAAATTTTATAAAATTCCTATCATTAAAATTTTTTTATTTTATCTAGCCTTCAATTCAATGTTCAACTCAACTTTAAAGTTAGAATATTCACTTTATGTTAAATTATTTTGTGTCTTAAGCAAATTTTTTAAATCTTATTTTCTAATAAATAATTTTTATTAGCTGCTTTTGTTTTTACTGTCAGATTTTTGCTCAATAAGATTAGTAGAATGATAATCAAGATCCGTCCGCTCGGCCCCCCCACAATGAAAAATTGCAAAATGGCATACGCTATATTTTTTTTCCTAATTTTATGCTAAAAATTTTTTTTTTTTGTTTTCTTAACTTCCGAGAAAAGGGTCCTAGCGCTAGCATAACGTATACTCAGTGCCGCTATCTATAAAAGCGTACTAAAAATTATTATTATTATGAGATTAACGATTAATGGAGATTTTTTTGCTTTTTTTGCACTCTGATGACACATATTACGTTTCCCAAAAAACTATTGCTAACTCATACACACCTACTCCTCAAGATCACAAAAGTATTAAAAGTGGGAAAACCACCTTTAACAATGTAAAGATGATTGAAAATTTCCCTCTCATTATAATTTTTCCCAAATACTACCCTTCCACGTGAAAGTATGCAGTGGAGTTATTATATGTATTTGTAAAAAGCATTTAAAATAATAAAATGAATTAACCACTGTTAGCTGATATTTTTTTGCTCTTTTTCTATCCGATGACATACATTACGTTTCCCAAAAGCTACGCCTAAGTCGTACACACCTACCCTTCGTGATCAAAAAAGTGTTGAAAGTAGTAAAACCACCTTGAACATATACAGATCATTCAGAGCTCCAAATTAATTACTAAAAACTTGAAAATTTCCCTATTGTTATAATTTTCATCAAAATTTTCCCTTCCACGTGAGTGTTCGCAGCGGAGTTCATACATGTATGTGAAAAGCATTTAAAATAATAAAATGAGGAAACCACTTTTAGCTAATATTTTTTGCTCTTTTTCTGTCCAATAATATATAATATGTTCCCCACTAACCACCCCTAACTCGACCGCATCAACCCCTCTTGATTAAAAACGTTTGCATACGTCAAGTAAGAGTGGTTTGTATAAACTCCGATGCATGTACTCACGTGGAAGGGTAGTTTTTAAGAAAAATTATAATGAGAGGGAAATTTTCATGTGTGCAGTAATTAAATTAGAACTTTTAATCATATTTACATTATTCAAAGTGGTTTTTCCTTTTTTTAAACGTTTTTGATCACGAGAAGTAGGTGTAAATGACTTAGGGGTAGCTTCTGGGAAACATAGTAGATGTCATTAAATAGCAAAAAAGAGGAAAAAAATATGCTTTTTTTATACACATAAATGTTGCGCTGCAAACGTTCACGCAGAAGGCCAGTTTTTCAGGGAATCTATAATAGGAGAAAAATTTTCCTTGTCAGGTGATTAATTTGGTGTTCTAAATCATCTTTACATTTTTCAAGGTGGTTTGCACACTTTTAAAACGTTTTTGATCAATAGTGGTAGGTCAGTACGAGTTAGGGGTAGTATTTAGGAAAAGTATTATCTATCATCGGAAAGCAAAAAAGAGCAAAAAATATCAACTAACAGTGTTTTCTGAATTTTATTACTTTAAATGCTTTTTACTCACATATATACACTCCGCTGCACACGTTTACGTGAAAGGGTAGTTTTTTGGGAAAATTATGAAGACAGAAAAATTTTCATGTGTCAAGTAATTAATTTAGAGCTCTAAATCATCTTTACCTTGTTCAAGGTGGTTGCAAAAAAATATAAGCTAACAGTTGTTTCTGAATTTTATTATTTTTAATGCTTTTTACAAACATATATGAACTACGCTGCATCCACTAACGTGGAAGGGTACTTTTTCGGACAAATGATAATAAGAAGAAGATTTTTAAGTGACAAGTGATAATTTGAAGCTCTAAATCATTTTTGCATTTTTCCAGGTGGTTTTGACACTTTTACAACGTATTTATCACGAGGGGTAGGTATGTAAGAGTTAGGGATTCTTCTTTTTGAAACGTCATATATGTCATCAGAGAGCAAAAAAAATCAAAAAAATCTCCCCTAAACGTTCATCTAATCATAATAATTTTTAGTGAGTTTACATAGATAGCGGCGCTGAGTGGACGTTCTGCTAGCTAACTTGAAAGAGCAAACATTTTTTTAAGCATAAATTAAAAGAAAAAAAGGAAAAATGTATCGTGTATTCTCTTTTTCAATTTGCTTTTACGGCGGCGCTGAGTGGACGGACCTCTATAATCATTAGATTCTTATTTTAAGCTAGAAAATTAAATTTAAATATTTTTTACTCATAATACTTCTTAAAGTTCCATTAGATTTTCAAGCTTTACAATTTTAACAGAAATCCCAAAAATGAAATAAATATGTGAATTAAACATTTAACAAATAAAATGAATGTGTAAAATTAAAAAATAGAACAAAATCGCCTCTGCGGCATTCGTTGGTTTTCTTATTTCATCAAAAGAAAAAAGCAGTTGAAGCTCATCGATTGCTAGTAAAAACTTATGGTAAACATGGTTTCGTCAATTTAAAAGTGGAGATTTCCATTTAACAGACAATGAACATCCTGGTGTAGCGAAAAAGTTCAAAGACGAGGAATTGCAGGCGTTATTTGATAAAGACCCAACCCAATCGCAACAACAATGGGCACAAACGCTAAATGTGACCCGAGGAGCAATTTTCCAATGTTTAAAAGCCATGGGAAAAATCGAAAATATGGAAAATGGGTACCACGCCAACTGAACAACAGAAAAATGGAAAATCGAAAAACCATTTGTGAAATGCTGCTTGAGCGGTTCGAAAGGAAATCTTTTCTGCATCGAATTGTCATCGGCTTTGTGAGGTCGGCCCATCGACTACAATGCCAAATCGCTTTGGCCGTAAGACAATGCTCTGTGTTTGGTGGGACCAGTGCGGTATGGTGTACTTCGAGTTATTAAAACCTGGTGAGACGGTGAATACGGATCGCTACCAACAACAAATCATCAATTTGAATCATGCGTTGATCGAAAAACAGCCGGAATGGGCCCAAAGACATGGCAAAGGTATCGTCCAACATGGCAACGCACCGTCTCATACCGCTAAAGTGGTGAAGAACACATTAAAAGCATCGAATTGGGAAATAATATCGCACCCGCCGCACTCTCCAGACCTCGCCCCGTCCGGCTATCACCTTTTCGCATCGATGAGAAACTCACTCGCAGAGCAGCGCTTCGCCGATTTTGAAGAAGTCAAAAAATGGCTCGTCGAATAGTTTGCCTCGAAAGAAAAAAAGTTTTTTTTGAAATGGAGTCCATGATTTGCCTGAAAGATTAGCAAAATGTGTAGATCTTCATTCGTTGCTATTCTCTACCTCCGGCACATCTTCGTGGAGGAATTTGAGTTCTAAATGAACACTGGAGACCTCCAAGGCTCATTCAGAATTCAACTTCCTTGATAATGACGAATCATGAAAAAGATTAGTTGGTTACCTCCAAGAGGTTATCTTGTAATGACGGATCATGGATAAATGTAATTAATTGCGTCCAAGACTCAGTTAGAAATTTTCGTAGAATTTCCAACTGGGATTTTCGTAGAATTTCCGTGGCGCACTTTCTGGGGAATCTTTCCCCGTGGGTATTAAGAAATAGGAAATAGCATATCCTATTTGCCAATTACAAAAAATAACAAGAATCACTAACTAGGCTTAATCAATATTTCCAAGTACACCAACATAACCTAATGAAAAAATGGCATTATATGTTTTTGGCCCACTGCCCGGAACAAAACATTTATACCTTTAGAGACCCTAACACTATACTGACCGATCAAGGAATAAAGTTTCTAATGGAAATAATGCGGAAATTCGAAGAAGCATTTAATATTAAACATATACATATAACGTATTTCCTTTCATATTGATGGAAGATGATAGCAAACAATGGAATAATAATCTTAAATGTTGAACTTTCGATATAAATATACAGAAAAATACAACAACAGGTTTCTCACCTTTGAGATGACTTTTGGAAGACAATAATATCCTTATAGCAATACTACATAACGAAGTCTAACTTATGATGATTTAATAATAAAAATAAAAGTCAAATATGACAACATTCTTAAAAAGCTAAAGTCCATCAACTATTACAGAAATTAGAATAAAAAATAATTTGAAAATTAAATATAAAGGTGAAACTCTTCAGCTTCAAATTATCGGGTGATGCCCTTTTCTGCTTCAGGAAGATATTGATCCAGTTACAATAAATTTCAATAACGAATTATACAAATCAACAAATGTACGGCAATATACAAATATAAGAGATGGACAAAATACATCTTCACATACAGTGGAAATTATTAATAAGATTAATGACTAAAAAACTAGAATAATGCACAAGTTACGTGTAAAAACAATAGGATTAGCTGATATTATTAGTGGCATTGCCCAAAATATTTTTGGAAGACTCTTTGAATCAGTTTTGTCTTAAACAAATTTAGAATTTGACAAATGATATGGATATTGATTACGTTTTAAAAGATAAAATTACATTAGAATAGCAAACCGTTGAAAAACTAAGTACAATAAGTTGTAACACTGAAGAGTTGAAAAAGTAGTTACAATTACCACTGGAGGACAAGGAGTTATACAATTGAGGACCTCCATGCAGCAACCGTTTAGGCGTGTCGACACATTCTCCATCTCTCTGTTCGCAAGGCAATGTGACGGAAAATTATTGTCACGATGAAAAAGTCATAAAATGAAAGGGGAAACATATTATCCTTCAGAGCATTAAAAAAGGCACAAATTATGTCCAATAAATTTTTCGATTCGACTTGTCATTTATAAAATAAAAAATAAAAACTGTTTTAAGAATTGGATAAAATTTAATACTTTTTTGTAATCAAATTGTTGAAACTTCGTTGGTAATTAGAAAAATAAGCTCAAATTAGGTGCACCAACGTGAAATATTTTAGCGATGCTCAAAATCCTTAACTTTAATGTTAATCAATACGCGCCACGATCCGTGTTTTTCGAGCTAGCTGAAAAAAAGTGTCCAGGAAATTTTCAACTTTGAAAAATTTCCAGTGAGAAAGTTTTGATTAGAGTTCAAAGAAGTTTTCTAGAAAATTGCACAACTCTAAAACTAAAAGTATAGGCTGTATTCACGTGCGAGAGAGAATTATAGGTAAACAGGCGAGAGCGACAGAGTAAAGGCGAAACCGATCGTATTTTGTTTTTCATGAGGTTATTCCGCCCTTTACATTATGCAATGCGATTTTTTTAAGCTTGTCGTTTTAATGTCAAAATAAGTCCCATCAAAAATAAATTCAAAAATATCTAATCAAGACGATGAAAGCAAAGGCAGAAAAAGGATTCGTAAGGCTAGAAGCAAAGTATAATAGTAATGTTTTTATTATTCAAATTTTCCATTATTTTGTTTATGGGGTTTTTTCCTTTCCTTGATTTATAAATAACAAAGGAAATCTAGGCAATCTAACTTGATTATGTTGTTTTTATATTAAACTTTCTGTTTTACTTTGGAAGTTAATAAAACACAGAGAGTTTAAAAAAAACACAATGTGACAAAAAAGATATAAGTAATACTGAAAAATACTAAAAAAAACTACAAGAAATGTATATACTAGAACAAAATCTGTCAATAATCCCTCGCAGAATCGAAGAAATCGTATAAAACAAAATGTGAGCATAAGCCTGGTGAAACGTGGTGTTCTGGTAAAATTTAAACAAAACTTTGATACACACACAATTGCAATACATAGTTTTTTTTTTATTTTTGGGAATTAGCTAAATAAACGTGAACACATCAAAATATCACCTAATATTTAAAAGTTGAAAATTTAATATTTTGCAAATAATGGTTGAAACTACAAAAATTTGAGTATTTTTATAATCAGATTTTAAGAAAAAAGAAAAACGAGAAAAACCGTTGAAAAACCATTTATGGGTTTTATACATTTTGCTCTATGTCGCCACACAATGTAGACAAAAGTACTTTTTTTGGATAAAGTTCTGTCTACCACTTTATTTTTAATTCATTTTGACAAATATTTTAGATGACCGTTAGGCTTTTCGTTCGGCGCGAAAATTTCGGTTTGTCTAAAAAAAATTTTTTTATTAAACAACACAATTAAGAATACTTTTATCCTAAGTTTTTAAATGTACCTTTCTTTTAAATCTGATAATTGATTAACGAAGAGCTTGAATCCATGTAATTACTATCTAACAATAGTTTTCAGTAGGCTAGAGTAAGCAAAATGGTTTATAATGTCTTAAAAAAATTAATGCACAAAGGCCATTTTTTGTGATTCGCAATAATAAGTTGTTTTAAATTCACAGTTTTTATATAGAATAAAAAAAATTTAGGCAATTTTTATAAAGAAATACCATTTTTCGTACGCCAAAATGAATCTCTAAATTTGAGCTCATTTTGTTAATAAACAACGACGTTACGACAAGTTGGCACAAAAAGGTATTAAATTAGATCCAATTCGTAAACAATTTTTTTTATTTCGTAAACGACAAGTGAATTCGAAAAATTGATTGGACAGGATTTATGCCTTTTTGATGATCTATAGGCTGATATTTTTTCCCCTTTATTTTCGGACTTTTACTTCGAGACAATACTTTCCCGGCAGTTTGCCTCGCGAAACAAGAAGAGAAGGATGTGTAGCCGCGCCTAAGCGGTTGTTGCATGGAGGCCTTCAATTATATAATAAAATGAAATATCTGCTTTAGATTAAAAATAATAATGCTAAAAAGAAACAAAGAAACATACAAATAATATTTTAATCATTTGAAGTCTTATACAGTGTACCGTTAATTGATGATATCATATAGTGTTAAATAATTTAGTAATAATTAATCTATAGAATATTTGATAAAAAAAGTTCTTTACAAATCCACAATTTATAATCTCCTCATAAAGAATATGACTTTTTTTATGTATAATTGCTTATTTATTTAGAAAGAAACAGTAATTGTTAGTACTGTTATCTTGAAATCTGAGTCAATTGTAAGACAAACCTTTTCAAATCAAGACTTTTTTAGAGTAACCAAATATTTGGAGAATGATGGTAGTCGTTTCACATATATAATTTAAGAATCATTTAAGAATTCTCAAAACAAACAATGGTTTAGAAGACTATTTGTTAATTTATTATACGTTTCCTGAAAAGCCTAAGCCATTGATCCTGCCTAATTTATAAAAAGATATTTTAAAAATAGTAATAATTGTAATGTGTTTTATAGCTACGAATACGGTATGAAAATATGTATATTATTTAAAATTCATAGGATAATTTTAAAAAAATTTTACCTAAAAATTGACATTACATATTTTTTTAAATGTTGCAAAATTTTCCATGGATTTCTCAGCAGCTTAAACGGAGAATAAAAAAGCACGAGGATGAATAAACTAAAGAGATTAAAATAAAAAAAATGTTAATTTAATAATTACATAGATTTCATACAATTTTCTTAAATTATTTGTGATTTTTGTTACTTATTTCAAATTATTTAATATATATTATTCCTTTAACAAAACTTTTTAATCGAGTTTAATTTTTGTCATAATCCAGGGCAGTTCTACTTAATTAACATAAAGTATGATTCGATATGATTATATTCCACCATAATAATAATAATAATAATAATAATAATAATAATAATAATTCTTCTTCAGAGCCTCGGTGGCTCAGTGGTTAGATGCTCGGACTTCACCTCAGAGGTCCGGGGTTCGATCCCTGAGCCGGT
>JAAAKG020018323.1:0-20472 GCA_010014905.2 Druon quercuslanigerum
TCTTACTCGGTTACTTCGTAAAAAGTGTCCTTGGGTTTGGCATGATGAGCAGGAGGCAGCCTTTCAAGCCATCAAGATCGCCATATCATACTATTGGCCAGGTTTCTACCGTGACGTTGTAAAATACGTCAAGTTCTGCGATTCTTGTCAGAAATGCAAGGTAGAACAAGCAAAAATACCTGGCGAAATGGGACATCGGGTGATCGAACAACCCTGGTACATGGATTGAAGTCATCCCACTCAGGAGCGCAACGGGTCCCTCAATAGTTAAAGCCTTTCTCGACGCAATATTGAGTCGTTGGGGGACCCCGCAATTCCTGTTTATAGATAATGGTACAGAATTCTGCAACAAAATAGTTGACAACCTGTGCGCGAAGCATAAAATTCGGAGAAGTAGGACACCTGGATATCACCCGCAATCTAATCCGGTCGAAAGGGTCAATAGGGTTTTGAAGACTATGCTACGCGCTTACATTAAAGATACGCAGCGTAAGTGGGATAAGTATCTAAATGATTTCCGTTTCGCGTATAACACCGCGTACCATACATCTTTGAAAACAACACCAGCCTTCCTTAACTTCGGCCGTAACCCATTACCATCTGGTACGTTACACGATCAGGTCGAGCCCAAAGAGTCACCGGTTTTACCTTCCGGGAAAGTCGACACCTGGACAGAAAGAATTAAAAGACTCGATGCGTTACACGACCTGATGAAATTGCATCTAGAAGTCCTCGAAACAAAGAGGAATAACGGCGTCATTGGTTCCCGAATATAGATCAGAAATTTATACTGTCGTAAGAGTACTTTCACGTACTGTTTTTGAACTTGCCGATAGTGGGGGTAAATTGGTTCCTTATACATGTCATACTAAGGATCTCAAACCCTACAGGTCATAGGAATTCTTTTAATTTTTTATCTTGTGTGTTCCAAATAAATTCGTTGATCCCTTCTCGCAATCTAATTCATTTCTAGATTAAGATCATTAGTTAACAGTTAATCAGTTGCTAAGCTGTAATAAATAGTTGCGATAAGAGATTAAGGATATTGAAAGTTGAGTACCAAATTTTTAATTCCTAAAACTTTTTATTTTTGTTTTGGTCTTTGTACTTGTATTATAGTTACTATAACTAAATTGTCGAGTATCTCTCTCGGTCCCAAACGATAGGCATGACCTTGGTTTACCCTTTTGTTGGTATTGAACACCGGGGTCACGATGAATCTTGCTTGGGGATTTTCCGGTCTGGCCGAGGGGTGTTGTTATGTTGCAAATTTCAAAACGACTGGATCCTTCTCAACCGGTCAAGACAGAATCCCATCGCAAAAGAGAAAAAAAAGAAGGAAAATTATTTTCTATTGTATCGTTGGCCAAGAAAGATGCTCGACAAATAACGTTAACGAGTTGAGAAAGCCTTATCTGCCGCCGGAATTTCATGTATGTTCAGGTTTGAACGTTGCTGTAAGGACCCGTACATCTACTTCGCACGAAAATTTCCCTTTGCTAGGGATTATCAACGTACCCCGCTCTCTAGGTGACGTCACGAGGAGCATCAGCTGTTTTGGCGGGCTTGCGTAATCTACTTCAAGGATCAACGACCTACTAAGAGAAATTCAGATAATTCTAAATTGTTAATATTATCGAATTCTCTAGATTCTCTAAATTATAAATTTTCCTTGTAAAATAGATAACTATTTTAGGTCCGTGATCCTATCATAAAGAAAAATCTTTTTATAAATTGTCGTTGCAAGCCGAAGGCTTGGAGGGACTTAAAGCGCGGCAGATTGGTTATTTTCGATCTCCCGCGCATGCGCGATTTTTCAACCTCAGGGTTGCTCCTTGCTTCGGGCACTCCGGCGAGGCATTCTGTTTTTATCGCTTAAGAAGGACTCACGCTGCCTACCATGTACAGCCAAAAGCTTACACGGGAGGATTTAATGGAGGTCTTTGCTGCCGTTCACCGGACTCCCCAAGTAAGTTGTGACTCTGGTGTTTAATCAACAGGCAAGGGGGTAGGCAAATGGGCTGTCGGGTCGAGCATCTTTTGGGATACATCCCATACATGTTTTATTTATAAAAATGTAAAAATAATGTGTGTAACTAATTGTTTAGCTTAAAAAAATGTATAAGTGCCATTAACCTGTTCTCTTAACGGAGTCTTAGCTTGTAAATGAAAATTAAAACTAACTTGTTTGAATTCTAAAGATGGTTTGTTTAGTTAGAATCTAGAACCCATCCCAAAACTAGTATCAGCATAATTTTAATTCTTTGCATGCTCCTTTTCAGGTACTAGTCATTAACTACATATGGCGGCAAAAGCCGCCAGGCGTTGATTCAAATTTCAAACGCCTCTTAATGTGGCTGACTTTGGAAGTTTTGCGGTCTATTCCGCCTGTGATATCGTATAATATTTGTTGACGTTTCAGCATTTCCATCCCGTAGAGACACCTCATTACAGGTTTCAGCAGGACGGTGCACCTTCTCACTATGGACGAGATGTTCGCGCCTACTTAGATGAGGTATTTGTTGATCGGTGGATAGGACAAAGGGGCACTATTGAATGGTCAGCTAGGTCACCTGATTTGACGCCTCTAGATTATTTTTTTGGGGTTATCTGAAGGATAGGGTGTACAAAACAAAACCCCAAAATTCAGAAGAATTACGGTGAAGGATCATTGATGAGTCAGCTCTCATTCCCACCGAAATGATCCAAAACACTATTGATGTTTTTTATAACCGATTGGCATACTGTCAAGAGATGAATGAAGAACAATTCCAGCACTTAAAATAAGATGCTGTGCACGACGATCCGGCAAAAGTCTCGTGCACCCTAAGGAAATAAAGCGACCCAAGGACAAGCGCCTTCTGCATTTTCTCCGCAAGTACTTTAGCATATTGTTCACATGCAGGAATGCTTTTTAGGCTATTAACCAGTGAAAGCTTGGCAGCTCCAAGAGCGCCGTTAATAAGAACGATTAATATAATAACATATTCTGGGAGAAATCATCGCAACTCCCTTACAAGGTAAACCTCTCTTTTATTTCATTCTCCTTGGCTATGATGTTTTTGTCAGCCGGTTCCGAAAATTCGATAACGAACATGGTTCGTTTCTCTAAGTCAAGGAGAACTATGTCAAGCCTTGAGTGTGTAACAAAAGCAATTGTCGAGAATATAAAGTTCCAACATATTTGGCACTTTTCATTCTCTAAAATTGACTCTATTTACCTAGGAGCATTTATTAGAGCTATATTAAGGTTGAATCCATAAGAGTGACAGAGATGGTAATAAACAACTCTTAGTGCTGCATTGTGCCCTTGGATCTAGGTCGTTCTTGCATGAGTTGCACAACTAGATAGTACGTGCCCTAAATGTTCGTGATGTGTATAGCACGCCCTGCAGCTATCATCGGGAATGTCTTGGCTCAAATTGTAACGAAGGTATGTTAAAGTGGAAATTATACCATTCTTACATGCCACAATAAAACCCTCCGTGCCCGACTTCAATCCGCGTGATTTAAGAAAAGCAAAAGTTAGCTCACACGACATTGACTGATCCTCCACGTTTCTGTGGAAGATGCTGTGCATCCTCTTATCAAAGAGCTGTTCCCAAAAGTTTTTCTCCTGTTCTTTTTAAATTCGGGCTTTCAGAAGTGAGTACTCGACATAGATAAGATTTGATGTCCGAGTGTTTTAGCAGCCTCCTCCGCTGCTTTATACAGACACGCTCCTTTACCCTCTTCTTCATGCTTCTTGACCTTTTTAAGAAGAGGATCTTTTTCATTAGCGACTCTATGTGCTGCACCCAAAATAATCCTGTTGTGAAGACATTCCACATTCGTTCTTCGTCCATGAAACCACTCCACATGAATAGAGTACTGCTGGGCCGGCAAGCATGTTCGTTGCTGATACTTTGTTCCTCGCCGACAGCTCGGGAGACCAAAGCTGTCGGATAAGCTGTTTATATGTGCTTCAAAGAGTATCCTTTATAGATGTCTCATCCTGAATGCGGCTCTGTGGCACGCCTAGGTACGTATAAGTCTCTCCACCGCAAAGGTGTCATATAGCGCTTCTGTCGACGAGCTCAGGGTATTCAGAGATGCCATTAAGTTTTCCTTGCTTCTAACCTAAATTTTATTTCTATTTCCTTAGTGTATCTTTTGACAATTCCTAGAGCTAGATATAGTTGCTCTTAATTTTTAGCATACATCTTAAGATCATCCATGTAAAATACACGAGTAACTTTGCGCTTTTGATTTGCAGTTGTCACACGATTTTTTCTAGATAGGATGGTTAATCTATTTTTCCAAAGTAGTATCAATCTCTCTATGCACCTGATAATTTGCGGATGAACCTTTAGGATTTTCAAAAGACAGTCCGATTGCCCGAACAATCCTATCATTTAAGATAGCTGTAAATATCTCATGCAGTGTGTTCAGACAAGTGAATGGCCTGTAATTCTTTGGGTCAGCCTAATTGCCCATTTTCGGCAGAAGTAATGTGCGCCCTTCCACCAACCATTCCGGAATTAATTCTTTCAACTTCAAATATGAGGTAAAAATACTGGCCAGATGCTGATGTGTTAAAGGAAACTTCTTCCACCAGATGGTCTTGATACCATCTGGTCCTGGAGCGGAATAGTTTTTTATACTTATCAATACTTTTTTTACCTCCTCGGTAGTAATGGTTGGGCATTCTTCCTCAGGTGTTTTTATGAGGTCACCACACACCTCCTTGAAGCTATTGATGTTCTCTGAGTCTTATTTCAGTTTATGCTGTACTTCGTAGACTCTCTGCAGAAGACTTTAACCTCATCTGGTTTGGGCGGGTGGTCGACAGCAACTGGAGGGTCTTGGAGGAGTGGAAATGTGTCAGAGAGAAACTGTGGGTTTTCTCTGACCCACCTCTCTCTTCGCTCAAGACTTCTCTTATCGTCAGATAGCATTCATATTCTTTCAACAATATGCTACCTGAAGGTCAGCAGCTTTGACTTGTTAAGTGTGTGATAACGGATCCGCAGTTAGCGCGTGAACTTTTGAACGTCGTCGCTAAAATTCCTGCCAGATGTTACATAGTCAATCACACGTTAAATGCACGACGCGTATTGTCTTGTCCAGCCTATCTTTATGGCGAATTTATGCATTCGTCTTCTGGTCTTATGATCAATTGTTGGTTTTACGGTTTTACGGTTCGCATCAGCCAAAGCTCTCGCTGCACTATACACACAACAATTGATAGTCCAGAGGTCGGATTCTTCAGAAAATTGTCCACGAAGCTCTTCATCCATTTGAGCCAGATCTTTAGGCTTTGGAGAAACCTGGGTGTTAATGTTTCTCCGGGTCATAAAGCACCGCTTGTCCTCTATCGGATGCCTGCTTATCGTTGGTCTTGTTACTTCTATTTCTCTGCTGTCGGCTTGTTCTGGCACTAGTAGAGTAGGTGCTCCCCTTACATAGCCCCTTTTTTGAAGTACTTCGGCATGGTTTCGTAGACGTTGACGCGAAAAGTGCTATAACTCTGGGTGTTTCTTGCACCACCGAGCATGCAGTTGTGACATGTAATTCTCTTCTTTAGGGGTCACCTAAAAGCCTTAAGATTTTGCCCTGCCACCGCATTGATTTCATGTTTATTGGCTCCCCTAGCTCTAGAGTGGTCGGCATTGTTGGCCGAACTATTGCCGGGAGCCCTGCGCGTTCGGTTGTTTTGAACCGCACTTTCTGCAACTATGTTTGGTGTTATCATTGTTGTTCCCACGAGAAGCTAGAGAAAAGGATTCGTCCAACCTTGTAGAGCCCCGCAAACAAGGGTAAGGCTGCGTACTCTAAAAAGTCGCCCGATATCTCAGAGTCACCGATCTAGACACTTCACCCAGGTGCCATTCAGCTTTCAGCACGGTTTTCACACCTCCGCTTGGAAGTTAATTCCTTCGGGACCACCCCTGGACAATTGGCCGCGACTGCCTAATAATTTTTTGTAACCATATTCAGCATAACCCTTGGCACAGGGACCCTCTATCCGAAACCCGAGGACTCGTTTGTTGGCTTTGTCATAGGCCTTTCGGTTTTATTCTAGAGGAATCAATGTATACATATATACGCTCTGTAGCTGCGCGCTCGATTTTTTACATTTATTAATGCATAGTTTCCGGACCACCTTAAAATAAATAAATAAACTAAAATCCTGTTCTCAGACATTTTTCTCTATTTCGCTCTGTTATGCAAAGAATAGCATTTATATTTTTTATATTTTTTTAGTTTTTTTTTTGTATCTTGTGTCTTTTTGCGTAATATTGAAATTTTTAATTGTTTGCATATTGCTTACGATAAGTAAAAATAAAATTACAAATCCTATTAAAAAATGGCTAAAAGACATTTTGTAGGATTTTTCAATAGCTATAATTTCCGTTTAAGACTTTTTTTCGTAGTTTGCGTCGTTTGGCCATTCTCATACTTTCTCAATCATAATTGGTAAGAATATAATACATTACTACAAATTTGAATATCTTTTTTTGTGTGAATACGAATTTGTAGATCTTTTTCGGCAACAAAATTTTTGTTAAATCATCTTTTTTCGTATGCCGCATAGTTTCACCAAAAAATTAAATTTTTTACTTTTCCTTTTTTTTTGTGCTATCAAAAGTTAAATGTAAGATTTTAAAAAAAATCCAAAACGTTTTTATGATAATCTTGAGGGGCTATCAATGTGACTTTTTTCATATCGTACGTTGTTTGGCTTAAAATTTTTATTTCAGTTTGATTATAAAATTTTAAAAATGCTGTAAATTTTGAAATATCCTTTTTGCCGAAAGAAGCCATTATTTGTATTTTTTTGAAAATGGCTGTTAAACAAACTCGTCCTTTCTTTTAGGACCTACAAAATATGTGTCACAGATCCATTAGAACAGTTAATTTTTTCAGGAGTAATCGTGTTTACGGACGGACGGATGGCCGGACAGGCAGACAGACGCTATCGTAAAAACTTGATTTCGGATTCAAGGGGTCCCGCAACGTGAATATCCGTTCAAAAACTGTAGTGTCAAATTGCAGACAATTCTAATACTTTCTCAATCATAAAAGATGATAATGTAAAAAATATGAGTTGCCAAAAAAGGAAGGGAACCACCCTTTTTCAGTTTATTTCTCAAGTAACTTTAGTTGAAGGCACATACAATTTTATAAAGATAAAAAACCAGCATAACATACAGGTAAAATATAAGGCCAACAGTTATGAAGTTGTGTTACTTTAAAATTTAATTTTTACTGACACAATGTTAGTTAGGGTGGCTCATTCCGTCCCAATAAATAAGTCATCCCAACCTAGTCATGGTGCGATATGAGCTAAGTATATGAGATAATTAAAAATTATAAATAAATAAATCAATATATATATATTTACTTTCAATAAATAAATTGCAGATTTCAAATACTGACTGTTGTTCTGTAAGAAGTGACCATCTGGCTGTTTTGTCCTATACTCAAACATGGTAGAGTCGTATCAAACGGCATTACTGTTTGCACAAGTAATAGGAAAAATGTTTCATATTCATCTACATTTATGAAATGAATATAAAAAAATTCAGTAGCGATAACAGATTTTTTAATTGCATGCTTTACATTATTGCGTTACCGTTTCCTGTAAAGTTCAAAGTATTGCAGATATTGAAATGGAATTTGATAGGCAAAGGTCAAAATTATCATTCAATGGCTCATACATTGTAATACTACATTTAACAACAGAGTTTTCAGATATTTGCAAGTTTGTATGCATTTTGTTTGAATCTGTTTAAATGAATATTTCAAAAAATGTAAAAAAAAATAATTTTGAATGTTACCAACTATTGAAACCTAAATTATTATTTTTCTTTTTAAAGAAGTAGTACGAAGTTACTTACTTATTATTAGATAAGGATTTTTACTAATATTTTGTAAAACAAAGCACCACATCTGCAACTTTTAATTCGAAATTTAATAAAAATTATTTTTAAACAAATAAAATATGTCTGCACTAACTTTGATGTACAGATACTAAATCATGTCCGTGCAATTATTTTTGGTGAAATTCGATTTTAAGCTGGATAAAATAAAAAGTAATATTAGCATAACTGCAAAATCGCCAAAGATTATTAGAAAAAAATTACTTAGTATCTTTAAACAACATGAAACAAACTTATAATTACGAAATTAACGAATAAAAATAATTTGTTTTGAAAAATGTTTAAAGTCAGTACTGTGATGGAATTATCTTAATTAAAAAGAAATACGTTTTTCATAATAATAAAAAATAAGTTGTCGGGATAATAAAATTTAAACAAATAAATTATGGATAGAAGACTGATGTTTTGAAAGAGCAGATGAAACTGTCTTCTGAATATTTTTAATGTGTCAATATACCTGATATCAATTCTAAGTAGCCTGTTATCCTTTGATTTAAAAAAATCTGTAAGGAGTAGTTTGCAGAATTCTAACGCGTTGGCAGAAAGTTAAAAAGGTGTAAAAAATGGATTCATAAAGTTACATTTAATGATTTCGGCGAATGATGATGTTGCGATTCCTAATAATATTACTTCTATTATGAAAAGCATGCTGCTGATATTTTTATAGAACTTAAGATACAAATTTTCCAAAATCCCTTCGTGGGTATTATTTATTTAACTTGTTACGCATTATAAATTTAAATAGAAAATTTTTTAATGGAATTTATGAATTCATGTTTTTTCGAATTTAGGAATTAATTAACCATTGATTCTAAATAATCTTTACAACATTTTGTTAATATATTTACCTCCTAGAGCTTTAAATTTAAAGCATAAATTTAGAAATTTTACGATTTATTCGGACGAATAATTTTCTTCATTTTATGTTGTTGCTATTTTTGAAGTAGCATATAAAATAACGCAAAATGTGCGACTCTTTTTACTTAACTAAACATCCTAAAAAACAAAATGGTGCCTATATTTTCCACCAATTTCAGATAATATATTCAAATTTCATGAAATCTAATCTCTGCAATTAACGTTGAAAGCTCAATGTTTGCAAATTTGTCAATGAAAAATAAAAAGTCAAAATTACAATACTCACCAAGTACACTCAAAATATTTTTTAAAAAAAGAAAAGAATTCGGGGTCCCTGAAATAATAATTTTCTATTGAATTGAGCAGTATGATTTACAAAAACCATAAATATTCAAAAACATGCAGTAACGCTACCTCCTCCCCCCTAATAACTCATGAAATGGTTATACGTAGAAAGAAGCAAGTGATATCACTCATTTCGTTCTTGTTCATACATTTAAACAGAGTATGTGCAGAAAGTCTTAATTGAAAAAAACTTTAGAAATGCATATTCTTACTTCAACTGTTTCTTATTATTTAAAAATAGATTTTTTTAAAATAACGAGTGAACCGTGAAAATGTCCAAATTTTTCAAGAAAATGTATTAAATAATGTTGACTGCTTTCCTAATAATGCTCCTCGATTGACTGGGTAAGTCAAAGAGATATATTTCCTTAATTGCTGTATCTATTTAAAAGCAAAAAATAATCATTTTCAAATGCTTGAAGAAATATAATATGAAGTAAAGAACAAAATAAAATGTGTTAGTACTCAGGAATTATATGCGGGTTGAAATCAAGTGCGAAGTCTGCGCTAAGTCTGAGAAAATGAATTTTGTATCATTTTTAAATACTATTTATTTCCATTCATCCCAATAAAGTATGTCTATTAGCACTGGTCTTAAAATGCGTGTTTGGAATCCCACAACAGCATACAATAAATTATCGACGACGAAAACTTAAAACGTAAAAAACGTCAATAAAAAATTATCTATTGAGACCGGTTAATTTATTTTTATTTTTGATATGCTGCTGAGGCAGTTGAGAGCCGCGTTATAAAATCGGTCTGAAAAAATATATAATCTGTTAGAGCTTTTTTTCCAATGCTCTTCGTTAAAAATTTAATTATTTGGGCAGGGACTTTTCCTCATCCTTATTTTTGTTATGTTGTTGATATGTTGTGCCGAGAATTGAAAGGTGCATTGTAAAATCAATAAAATCATTCACATTCTAAGTAGAAGGTATTAGTTTATAAAAATTTAACTTTCTTGATTTTTATCGAATTTCTAAATTTTGAGACCCCTGATTTAGAAAAAACTATACTTGCGAGGGCTTGTGTCATTCTGTCTGTAGGCTTTCATTTGTAGTCTTCTTGTTGCCTGTAATCACGATAACTTTATATCTATTCTGGATGAAATTTTAATAGGTTAGAGCATTTTCAAAATTTTTAAGACCATTTTTTTCAAGATCTAAAAACTCTATGTACGGCTATTCATAGTACTCAGAAACTTGAACAAATTATGCTAAATGATCTTTTTGATAAAAAGAAAATTATCAGAATTATAGCATTTTAAAAATTAACAAAATAAATAAGATAAAAAGAAAATGCACATTTTGAGGCATATCACGCCCAAAATGAAAAAAGTCAAGCAAACAATTTTTTTAACCCTACACGATTATCATAAACACGTCTGAAATTTTATTTGAAGCATAAAAAATTCAAGATTTGATCACACAAAAATTAATAAAAAATTCCATTTTGAGGCCAAACTATACAAAATAGGAAAAAATGAATCAACAAAAATTGGGCAATTAAAAAAGATATACAAATTTATTGTTAATCACTTATTTATAGGACACGTAGTTTCCATCTTTGGTTAATTGCTTTAGAACTCTATTTGCCAAAAAGGGAAATGGTGGGATTCCATAGGTAAAGGTAGGCAATTTTGATTCATATAATTTTCTAGAAGGCCCGCGGACAAATACTTCTTTTATGCAACTCTATATCTTTCAGCTCTACTAGAATTAGACGAAACATTTGACTAATATCCGCCATTGTTCCGAGACGGTCTTTTCGCGATCGTAGCATGACGGAAGTTTTGGATCTACCATGAGTATATCTTTCAAGGATTTCACATAATAAACGGAACTAGATGCGTTAAAATCTACTTGAACAAGAATAGTGCTATTGGACTTTTGAATGACAAGATCATCAGGCAAAGATAATGGTGGAAAACTGAATAAAATCTGTTTAAAATCTCCTAAAGATCGTCGCATATCACCGATTGTCTTGCAAATGTCCAGAACCATGTCTTGGTTAATCCATTGCGTTTTAGAAAAGAGATTTTTGCACAGCTGCTTTCTGTCGTTGAGCCTCGATTGCTCAAACATTGTTAATTCTGAGACTTGACTTTGCCTGCGAATTCTTGTTTTGGAATAGTAGCCTACAGAATCCATCCAAATATTGATAAAGAAGATATTTCGGGTTTGAATTGTGTACAAAACTACGAATTTTGTCGATGTTTCGTGAACATTGCAGTTCACTTCTTCAGGGCTGACCTGAAACTGAGGTATCAGGTTATGTTGTTTTTATGTATGCTCTCTACAATACCTGTGACTTGACATAGCGCCCCACTATGGAGACAGGACACACCTGGTGGCAATCAATTCTTATTTAAAAATCCGAGAGAACAAAAAGCCAAATCGGATTGGTATTACAACCGTTGTCCCTATTGATGTTATCAGGGTGCTTTAGAATTTCGATTGCTTCTCTATGTTTTCTTGGAAAAATATTGTGTCTTTTTGCGATGATGTTTTAGTCTGACTTTACTCTCATGTTCCTTTATACGTTGGCTCACCGCTCTCCCGGTTTCTCTAATATAGACTTTTCCACAAGAACAAGGGATTTTATATACATCTTGATCACTGAGAGCTGCCTTTTTGTCTTTAGGATTGTTTAGAAGTTGTCCTATTTTTGCAGGTGGTTTAAATATGGTTTGTATGCTGTGTTTGTTAGGAATTTTTCCTATATGTTCTGTGAAACATTAGATGTAGGGTAGTATCGTGATCGTTTTCCTCTCCCTTTCTTTATTAGGTTGTTTTAAATTGTTTTCTTGCATGTAATTTCATACTGCTTTATCAATTTGTTTGATTGTGTAATCGTTATGTTTTAGGATTTATTCAACGTTTTGTAATTACTTTTGTAAATTACCTTTATCTGTTATGGAGACAGCTCTGTATACAAGAGAGCTGATGACTGATTGTTTTTGAGATAGGTGATGGTAAGAGAAGGCATGAATGTATCTGTTTGCATGAGTAAGTTTTCTGTAAACTTCATGTCCTAATTTATTATCTGATTTTTTGTAAACTAGTACGTCCAAGAAAGGCAATTTACCGTTTTTTTCAGTTTCCATGGTGAATTGGAAATTAGGATGTAATTGATTGATAAAATCGAAAAACTTATTTAGTTCATTTAGTCCATGTCACCAGATGAAAAAAGTATCATCCACGTAACGGAACCAAAATTCCTGTTTAAGCTTGGATTGATTAAAAATTTTGGTTTCTAGATGTTTTTTAAAGATGTTGGCTATTACAGGTGAGATTGCAGATCCCATTGCTGCTCCTGTGGTTTGTTCATAGAATTGGTTGTTAGAAGAGAAGTAAGTATTATTAAGATAGTGCGCTATCAAAGGTATGAGCTCGAAGGGGAAGTTTGCAAAATATTAAATAATATCAATTGTATCAGAGATTGGTTCTTTTGTAAAGAGAGATGTTACGTCGAAACTCACTATGATGTCTTGGGGTTGAATGCGAATCTGTTGTATCTTTTTGATAAATTCAAAAGAGTTTTGGACGTGGGTAACAGAGTTTTCCGTGAAAGGATTCAGTTTATTAGTGAGGAAATGTGCTAGCTTGTAAGAAAGCGAGTTTATTGCGCTGACGATCGGCCTGAATGGAATGTTGTTTTTGCGGATTTTTGGGAATCCGTCTAGTCTTGGAGAGGTGGTATTAGTAGGTATTAATTTAAGGTATTTATTGTTTTTGTAAGGACCTTTTTAAGTTTTTGATATGTATCGGCAGTTAGAAGATCCATGATTTTGTTTTTATAGTTTTCTTTATTCATTATCACTGTTGTGTTGCCTTCATCTGCGGGTAATGTTATAATTTCTTTATTCCTATTGAGTTCTTCAATTGAGATTTTTTCCTGTTTTGTTAATTTTGACAAGGGCATTTGGGCTTGGCATAAAATGTTGGCCGTCCTACATAGTATGCCATTCGCTTTTTCAGGTGGAAGGGTATAGATTGTGGATTCCAAATTACTGGTGATTCCTTCTTTCGGGATTTTGGAGGAAGCTACTGCAAAATTGTGTAGCTATAGATAAAACTATAGATTGTATTGTATTGTGTATAGATTGTGGATTCCAAGTTACTGGTGATTCCTTCTTTCGGGATTTTGGAGGAAGTTACTGCAAAATTGTGTGCTATAGATAAAACTAAAATCATTTCATTGCTAAGAGGATGGTCAGAGATATTTTTTAATGTGTTAGTTAGTGGTGTTTGCCTCACTGATAGACATGATTGGCCAATCAGGTGCGTCCTGTCTCCATATAAGGGCGCTCTGGTCAATCACAGCTATTGTAAAGAGTATACATAAGAACAACATAACCTGATACTAAAGTTTCAGGTCAGCCCTGAAGAAGTAAACTGCAAAGTTTACGAAAAGTCGGCAAAATTCGTAGTTTTGTACATGATTAAAACACTAAATATCTCTTTTATCCTAATGATTCATCGTAAAAGTATTAAATCCATAAAAATATTGTTGACAACGCTATTTCAGATCCAGGAGGTCCTTGACACAAGACTGGTAGTATTAGTGAACAATAATAATCGTTTCCAATTATTATTTCGATTTTTAGTCCGCTAAAGGTTTTGCAAACTGCTAGATAAAGTTCACAAAAGTAATCATATGCAGAGTCAATTTCAAATTGCGAGCTACACCGTAACAGACCTTGCCAACTTTAGATATAATGCGAATACGAGCGCTAGATGCTGGTGAGATTTAGGAATGTTCTTCCACCAGAATTTCTTGACAGCATCTGGTCGCGTCGCAAAATAGTTCTTCATCCCTTTTACAGTATATTACATGGCAAAGAGAAGAGCAACGTTGGCTCTTCTCCATGGCATGTGCTATATTTTTGTTGGTACAGACGCAAAATTAAAAGCACGTTCTGCTGGTGGAAGATTGAACGTAATCTCTCTTTTTAAGTCGGTGAATCAAGAGCATGTACATTTTATGATACTTACATTCTGAAACATTTTGGATGATTTTTGGATCGGAAAAAATAACTTAAACAAACGAGGAACACAGAGCTATCGGAGCTTTCACTTCAATATCGCGAGCCTTTACCCTTTTGTATCCCTTGCTGTGCACCCCGCGCAAGCGCCTCCATTTTGTTTCTAGTGTATAATGTGGGACCTGATAAATTAAAACCACTGTTCTACTGCGGGGTCTAAAATTATATTTCTAGGCCCACGCACGCCGTTTGAAAAGAGAGAGTTTATGTTTAATTCGCAAGTAGTAGAATGCTCTTATTTTGTGCAGCTACAATAAAAATACTATTTCACCTCTTCGGCAGTAATAGGTGGGATTCCTACTCAGTTGTCATGTGTATACTGCACAGCTCTTTGAATTTATTTATGTCCACTGTGTCTTTATTCAGGGGAAGCTAGGTTTGTAAAACTCCTCTCTAATTCCTGCCAAATAATATCTAGTGAATCATACACTAAATGCGGAAGGCGTATTGTCTTGCTCAGCCTATCTTTGTGCTGAGTTGATGCATGCCTCTTTTGGTCTTATGATCTGCCGTTGGTCTTGTTTTACGGTTTGTAACCGCAAAATTTCTTGGTGCTTCGTACATAATATAAGTAATGGTCCACAGGTCGGACTCCTTGAAAAAATGTCCATGAAGCGCGTCAAATAGTTTATCCAGATCTTTGGGCTTGACAGGAACTAGTATGTTAATGTTTTTCCTGACCCTGAAGCGTCACTCTTCCTCTACTATATGCCAGTTCGCGGTTAGTCTCAGCGTCTGCCTTTAGAGGATATGGCAGAACTAGATCATTATCTGCTTGAGAAAAAAGATTACCTGCCGCTGCTTGATCTTACAATACAGCTTCATTTAATTGATGCTTATTGTCGAAGTTCATTGATGCAGAAGCATCCTGCTGTTTTATCTTAATCGCTTTCTATCTACCTGGCATGTAAAACCCTATTAGTAGCATTGATACGGCCAACATAGTCATTAAAGTCATGAGAAGAAAGGTCAAGCAGTAATATATGCCCATATCAATGCAGTAAAACTTATTGTTTTTGCCACAATAGTATGCACTGATTAGCAGGAGATGTCATGAAAGTCTTCCAATTGGAGAACAAACCGTTCAGATATTTGTATCTCAGGCACGACAGAGCATCATATTCACAAAGAATGTGATGAGTTGATAGATTATGCAAAATAAATTATTAAGGTATATATTTATCTTCGGTTTGTAATTGTGTTAGGCGAAATGAAGTTTTCTTTAGTACAGTAAGTTTTAGATAATTCGTCTTATTTGTACTAAATCAAAGCTTTTAGGGACATTTTAACAATTAACTTTAGCCACTTTATAAAAACCTGCCATTTTAAAATTAGCTTCACCGCAAAATCAAGCCATGGGAGTTGATGTTCTTGCTCAACCTAATGATGATCCAGACCCACCACATTCTCTAGAGGTAGATGGGCTAATGCAATCGATGGCAGAAGCAGAAGTTGGCAAAATTGATATTATACCAGTTTATTTCACCTGCAATGCAATAATCACGTCCAATGGAGAAATGAGTTATTTGAAAAACAGGTAATATGATTAAGAAAAATAAATTATTATAGAGAGTTCTACATTTTAATTAAAAATAATAAGATATTTGCTACCTGATTGTTTTAAAAACGTTTTAAAGTAATCAATGAATTCAAAATCTCAATAGACTATTCGTAAAGATTATTGCAGAATTAGTAGCCATATATTGTTACGGTTGTCGCATCTTCAAAATATAAGATATAATCGAATACTACGTGACATAGGTAAAAGTGAGGAGTTTAAGCACACTCTTAATTCCCAACATTTTAACCGTGTTAGTAACGTGAAACGAAGCTGTATAAATGCAGGCATGCAATAAGTTCAGAATTTCACGTGACTTTACGAACATTTCGTTATAATGTATTTTTATTTTGGTCTTATGAAAATGTACTTAAATTAAAAAATTTCAGAAATATTGCTCAAAAATATTTTTAAGGAAACTTATCTTAGATTAACTTTTAAAAATGAGAGAACAAACTAAAAGGCAATTAAAATAAAAACTGTATTATTAATTATAAGCGCAGATTATAAACTTAAATGTATCCAGAATTTTGGATAACAAGAGCAATATCCCAATTAAAGAAACGGTGGGAATTAAGGAAATTACAACATTTTGTACAAGCATTTTAAATTGAGCTGGTGACAACTGACAATTCGTGAATTGACTTTAGATGTTTTGCAAAATCTAAATTAGAAGTGAGCAGTATTTTACTTAAGTTAAATTTCAGGTATCTGAAATGCAAAAAAAATTAAAATAAATATATTTAAAATACATCACGGGAAAAATACAATTAGCTGGTGCAGTACAAATGCAGCTAAAAATAAATTTAAGTATTGTACGATTTCAGTAATATTTACTGAGAAATAATTTAGTAATAACAAACATAATTATAGTTAGAGACTTTTCTACATTTCATTTTAGTGCATTAAATAATAACGTATTTTTTAATAAGCTTTAGTCTAGCGCTTATATCAGGTTGAACACATTTTTTTTATAACAGCTATTTGCTAGATTTTCTCCATATTGTACTTTCCTATATTTTTATATATTGTACATTTCAAGGGTCTTCGACCACCTACCTCTTAGGCTGTCTTTAACTGTTTTATTACTTCATCTGCTAGTTTTCAAGTTCAGCATGATTACTTTCCAATAATGTTAATTGACCTGCGTTTTAGTCTGTCCAAGTAGATTCTTGATTTACTGCCATCTTTCGCATTGTTCAAGTTTACTGTACTCTTTGAACACGTTTGGTTTAACTTATTTTTTATATCAATCGTCGTCTTCTCACTAAAGAAATAGAGAGAAAACTATTTGTCTCCACCCTACTTTTCGACTAATAAGACTCATTCTTAGTTTCCCACTTAGTTTTGACTTTATGCTCTTAGACTTATATACTTCTACGAGGCAGAAAGTAAGTCAGTTACTCTTTTAACACTTTGAGCCATTCGGCCAAATATCTAAGATATAAGCTCTCACTTCGTGTACGTTAACTATCTCCGTGTATCTTCGTATATGTACTTTTTTGTGTATTAAGAAGCCTGTGTAAAATTTTGTTTTGCTCCTTGTTTAGCTGGCCTGTCTGATATCTAATTGCTCTTGATTCTGCTGTATCCAGGGATCCAAAGCAGAGTGATTTCCTTGTTTGTCGCTAGCTTATTTAGTGCGTCAAATCACTCCCAAACTAGTAGTGACGTAGTCGTTGTTCCATTCAGAGTTATAGGCGCACTGGAGTATGGCCATAATCTTAAATTGTGAAACTGTGAACCCCATCGCAATTGTGAAACACATTCCATTCCTTTTGCGATATACACTGGCTCCTGCGTTCTCCCTGTTCCTGGAGCCATCTGTGAACCAGTTGCCTCGATCACTGGGCAGGTATGTCTCACCGTTGAGCCATTCGACTCTTGTAGATAGGCTAATAGGATACCTCTTGTCCAAGAGATAACGACGAGTGGACGCTTTGTCCTTGAGAATGCTCAGTGTCGGTCTCCTCGCAATATCGATTGGTATCCGCACTAATGCCGAGATACTTCTATCATTTACCATATTTA
This sequence comes from Druon quercuslanigerum, assembly GCA_010014905.2. Lineage (NCBI taxonomy): Eukaryota > Metazoa > Arthropoda > Insecta > Hymenoptera > Cynipidae > Druon > Druon quercuslanigerum. The sequence continues at coordinate 17,765 of JAAAKG020018323.1, forward strand.
ATCTCCAGGCCGCCTTCGCAGCCACGGCCTTGATGGTGAGATGGAGGTCCTCACACCTATAAATGCCCCCAGAGCCATCGTGAGTTTCGACTTCGAAGCACCAGTGATGCCTCTCAGAATCAGACGTCTAATCCTTTTCAGTCGAGCCTTCACAGTAGAGAGTTCGACCATGTACCTCAGCAAGGGTGATGAAACACCTCCCTGCGGACATTCCGAGTCAATGCTTCCACATACAGTGTTATCACCCTTAGTTGTAGTTAGGTTCCTATTAGCCAACATGTGGGAGGTCCATTCTACAACTGCTATAGGCACTCCATGCGAGATCATGACCGTCCTAATCGCCTGTCCCAGGGTGTATTTAAAGGTTTGTTCAATGTCCATTAAGGTTCCAATCGCAAAGCCTTTCAGCTTCTGTTGTCTCTATCGAGTAACCACCCCTATGGGCGTTTTGATGTTTATGAAGTGGCTTACTTGACAATACGTTATCGGGGATATATCTGTCCACAAGTCTTTTTATTGTTTTTAGCAGGAAAGATGTGAGCCTAATCGTACGGAAATCCTTGGGTGATGTATACTCAATTATGCATGCTTTCAGAATAAAAAGTACGCTGGCACTCATCCATGCCGCCAGAACAAAACCCAAAGACTGACTAGCCCTAGGAAGCCTCGCAATCAGCCCTATGATGATTTCACCACTTTTCTGTAAGAAGACTGGATATATACTATCTGGACCGGAAGACTTGTAGGGACTGAACGACTTCAGGGCCCACCTGTCCTTGGATGGGATAACGATCTCGTTAGCTAGCCGCCAATTCAAGCCCAGTTGGGACACAGGCGACTTTAATTGGCTAGAAGGTGTCCTATCCTCTTCTTCTAACTTTGTAAAGCCCTGAAAATAATTAAAGATGTCCCCGATTTCGAGAAATCAGCTTATTCAGTTTAGCCGCCTCAGCTCCTTTCACGATATGTGTGCAAAAGTTGGTCCAGCTTTCATACTTTGCCATTCGTGTTGCACTCCTGTATTCATCCCTCATTGTCCTGAATGAGGTCCAAAGGTCTCCCGCTTTGCCAGTACTAACACTCTCTTTTTAGTTTCCCTGCAAAGCTCTTCAAATTTCCCATCCACCAGTGTGTCTCTCCACCCTTTCGGACTCTGACTTTCGTGAAAGTCGTGGTCGTATTTTCAAACCTCGGCACCTCTGAAAATACACTTCTTAGTTCCCTGGACAACTGAACCCAGTCCGTTGTTCTTGGATTTTTGGCCCATTAAGGGCCAGAAACGGGATTATGGGATTCCAACTAGAACTTTATCTGCAAGTGATCTGAGAGAGTTTGTTCATCTGATACTCTCCACTTCTTCACATTATCTTTAAAACTGTCGGTACAGAGAGTGATGTCAATGACTTACTCCCTGACCGAGTTACGAAACGTTGAGGCGTTTTCCGTATTAAGAATATATAAATCAGTAGTAATTAGGTATTCAACTAGGTCGTTACCTCTTGGTTTGACGTCCGTGCCACCCCACGGAGTATGGAGGGAGTTAGCTTCGCCCCCAACAGAAGAGGACGACCCCTTACCTTGCAGTATTCCACTAGTATACGTACCTATAAATCTCAAATTTGCCAGAAAAGTGTACTGCCATAGATGTATGTCTTATGAATACCTACTGCGCAGCATTATGTCCCATGGCTACATACTGCGCATTCTTGAATATCATTGGTATATACTGTGCTTACATATGATAGGGCTCTGCCACGCAGTCCTTTTCACTAAAGCATTTTCTGAGCAGCATGATTTACTACAAAAGTGCACTGCGCAGTTTTATTCTTCATAAATCACTACTGTGCATCTATGCGAATCGAAGGTATCAAGGGCGCGGCCTTACTGAACATATGTCTCAATTGCGCATCCCTGAGCAATACAAGTTTCTACGTCGCAGCATGTTACGTCACATTGTTGTTTTGCGTATTTGTGATTCCACATACAAGTACTGCACACCCTCCATATTTTAGGTCGCAACTGCACAGCCTAACACACAATACATATATAATGCATAGCGCTAAGCACTAAAAAAATCCAGTGCGTATCCTTGCATATCGTAAATGTCTGCTGCGTAGACCCGCTGCACTGCGCGACTTTACTGCGCATCTAAATTTACCGAAAAAACGAAATTCGCATTCGTATGTTTAATAAATACTTAAGACGTAGCCCTCTGTCCCACATATGTATACTGTGTACCTCCCATATAATCTGTATATACTGCGCAGTCGTATGCACCATATGTCTCGATTTCGCAGCACTAATTACTTACGGGCTCCACTGTGTAGCCTAGTTTACCATAAAAGTGTACTGCGCATCCCCTGCGCACATTTTGTGTATTAACTGCGTAGACTTATGTACCAGGTGTGTACTGCGCATCCCTAAACACTGCAGGACTCTACTATGTAGCTTAATATGCCAAAATCGTGTACTGTGCATCTTTGTGCTTCACACATATATACTGCACATCTCTGAATTCTTCAGGACACTGATGCCCCCCCCCCCTAAAATGATGCCACCCATTGTCAGTCTTTTGGCCTTCAATTCTTTGACTATAAACTTACTACTCTTATTATATACTCTAGGGATTATAAACATTTTCACAGGCTTAAGATGGTTCCTGCCCAACATGTCGATGGCATTTTTGGTTTAGAGTTAGATTTTTATAT
>JAAAKG020018344.1:0-20471 GCA_010014905.2 Druon quercuslanigerum
CAGGGGCCAACTCGAGCGGCCTGAAGCGGCTAGGCAAATTTTATGCGTGGTTATAGAATCCGGAGTCTCAATTGTGGTCAATTTGAAAAGTGCCGTAGCAAGAAGTTATCGCCAAAAAATTTGTGGTTCATTTAGTTACAAAAATTTGAGCCTATTCATTAAAAATAAAATTCCTCGATGAAAATTGTTTAAATAATGAATAGTTCTTGTAAATTTTCAAGTATCATAGCGAACAATCCTCGGAAAGACATTCTTAGTTGATTTTGTACAAACAAGTTTTTAGTTAATAAAAAATTATTGACCATCGGGAAAAAAAAGTATTATCAAGGTTTTTTGTTCTTAATAACATAATTAATCGATACCAATTGGGTTTTTCCTTGCGTTTTGTAGTGGTCGGTCAACTCATTTTTTTGTGCATCTTTTTGGGGGTGCGCCGCTCGCCTAAACTGGTTCAAGGAAACTGAACTTCGAGTGGTGAAGGTAGTTGCCACATTGCTTTGAATATAGCTATTCTATGATAGAATCTAAACTTCAACCAACTAATGAGTCTAAGGAACCTATAATGTTGGAAAACGTTGCAGTGTAAATATCATGGTTGCAATGTAATCCATTGGATTTCCAATGGCCCTTTCAGTTAGCAAACCTTTACATAAAGTTTACTATGTACACATGAGACTTTGGGATGAGCAGTGATCCGAGGAAATGTCCTGGGCCAATAACATTTTGATGAACCCCTTTACTTAGTTCGATCCACTTCGCCACATCAGTTTAGATTTTAGAATAAACTTCTTCAAGCTGCTGATTGAATCGTTTGATCTCAACTTTAGGTCCAAATAAAAAAACTGCATAAAAGTAACAAAATTAAATAAATAAAGTCGAATCCTAGTAATAACATTCTAATACGGATTTTTGGAAGATTGCACTTTATTGTTAATTTAAATTTATACATGTTTTTTAAATCCACTATCTGAATTTAAATCAGGGATCTATTTGTTACAAGCTTAATTATTATCTTATTCAAGTCAGTGAACATTTTATTGATTAGAATATAGAGAGAAAACAGTGTTTTTTACATTTTTATTTGAAGTTTAGATTATAACAGTAAGTTTCAAAAAAATATTTTTATAAAAAAACTTTGGATTTTAATACCTAATTTGGGTACGTCATTTAATTAAGGATGATTTTTGAAATCTTAGACCTCCTCCCTTCTTACATATTATTTTATCTTTTTTAGTCGCAATATATCAACAGTACGGGGTGGGCCATTTTAATATATATTTTAATTTATTTAATATATCGTTTTTGACCTTGAGATCAGTTTTCAAGGTTATTTGAAGGTCACATTGATCTTTTCAAATAGAAACCCCTATTTTTGAAATTAGATTCTGAAAGAGCGGGAAATTTTAAGTCCAGAATGACAGCTAGGAGTCAATTTTCACGAGGTGAAATGAAGGTTAAATCGAGGTCACATCTCAAAAGTCATGCAGAACATGATTTTTTGTTTTCTTCTTTTAACACGTTTAGACAACAAAAATCTGGGGTGGATTTCGGACCAACGACCTTGATCACCTTGACCTTGAGGCCAACTTGGAACCTCATCCGAATATCAAAGTGTTTGTTTTCTTTATCTAATACACCCGAAACCAAACCCATAATCCCCAAACCAACAAACTCACCTCTTTCACCTTCAAATGACCTTTCAAGTTGGCCTAAAGGTCAAGGTGGTTGGTCCTGAAGTCACCCCAGCTTTTTGTTGCCCAAACGTGCTAATGTCAAAAATAGAGGTTCCCAATTTAAAAAATCAATTTGACCTACAAATAACCTTAAAATTGATCTCAAGGTCAGAACTGATTTTGCGGAAAGATGGCCTCCATTTTCCTGAGTATACCGCTATTCCCGGAGATTTTCGGTTGAATAGATTAAAACATCCCAACCTGTATATCAATTATTTTCACCTGTAACGAGATTTTAAAATTCAGGTTGTTCAGATACTTTGAAAATCTTGAAAACCTTAAATTGGCCTTGAATTTTTTTAATCCTTGAAAACCTGAAAATCTCCTTTAATTTCTCATTTGATTTTTTGTTTGCTTTTCAAACAGTTATTTTATTGAAATTTGAAAAGTAATTTAATTGTTTTAGTCTTTTATAAAAAAAAAAACATTTTTGAGACTGTCTCAATTACTTTATAGAACGCAATGAGCAAACTGCAACATTATGAATAATTCTATAAGTTTTTAGTTTCTTCTCAGATAAAATAGAATGCTAAAGTACACATATTATTTGTTATATTCAACATTTCAATTATAAAAATTATTAACATAAAATTTCGATTTTGATTAAGTTTAAGAATTAGAATGATCTATGGCGGTTTGTAAGTATACACCAGATTTCAAAAGGTTATACAAATTATTTCTGAATATTTAAAAAGATTTCGAAATATTTCATAAATTTTAAAATACTTTAAAGGATTTCGTATTTCACAAAGACATCACGGGTTTCAAAAATTTTAAAAGAACCGTATATTAGATTTCAAAGATTTCATAACAATTTTACAAACTTTTTTAAATTTTCGAAGCATTTCAAAGATTCGAAATTATTTTAAAAGGTTTTAGAACATATTACAAAATCTCAAAAGATTTCGCTAGGATATAAAACAATTCAATGAATTCCGAATATTTCATTAAGATTACAGTGATTTCAAATATTTTAAAATGGCGTGTGCACCAGATATCTAAGATTTCCAAATATTTTATGGATTTAAAACGGTTTTCTAATTTTTTAGAAGATTTAAAAATATTTCAAGGAGATTTTGTATGTTTTAAAATTTTAAATTATTAAAAAATATTTCAGAAAATTGTTACAAAAAAAAATTTCATAATGGTTTAAAAAAATACAAGCCTTTTAAATATTGCAATACTAGTGTACAGTAAACTATATTTGAAATATTTAAAAAAATTTTAAAATGTTTTCGAAGATTTGAAAATATTTCATAAAGATTTTGAATATTTAATTTATTTCAAACATTTTAAACGAATATAAAATATTTTAGAAAAATTTCATAAATATTTCTAAGGATTCATCAGGACTTAGAAAAATGCAAGAATTTCCAAGTTTTTAGCAAGAGGATACGGTACACCAGATTTCAAGCATTTTAAAAATGGTATAGATTTCAAAAATATTTCAAATATTTTAAGGATTTTAAATTAATACAAAAGAATGCAAAAAGATTTAATAAAATATCAAAGATTTCACCAAAATTACATAATGATTTCAAACGAATGCAAAAACTTTCAGAACGATTTCACAAATATTTAAAAGGATTCATAAGGATTTTTTAAAAATTTTTTTGCATTTTTGAAAATATTTCACGAATATTTGGCGATTGCAAAAACATTTTAGAAGATTTCAAACCTTTCAAAAAGATTTCTGATATTTCAAAGAACTCAAAGAGTTGAAAGATTTTAAAGACTTTAAATATTTCAACAATTTCAAAGATTTTCCAACAATCTTAAAAGATTCCAAAAGAATTCTAAAAATATTTCATAGAAATTTCAAGATTTTTTCGAGTTTTTATTATTGCGTTGAAGTTTCAAACTTCTAGAATGACAAATTATTATTTTTTATTTTGCTATTGCACTAAAAATGAAATTAAAATTTAAAAAAAATTTCCCACGCCTGTTTCAGCGATCTTGAAAATTTTACCAATAAAAAAAAATCCGTCAAACATGTCAAACATGTAATTCGAAGAATTTTGAAATTCTGCTTTAAGAACTAAAAAGAATTAAGATTAAGAAGCTGTTAATTTCAACGTAAATAATAATTAATTTTACAAGACGATTTGGAATCTGTTCATAATTTTAGAATTTCCAGATTTCAACGTTAAAAATTAAACTGTTTCAATTAAAAAACCTTATAAGTTTAAACAATTTAAACGCCCGATTGAAACTTTATAAATTATTTTCAATTTTAAAATATATTCAAAATAATATATTTATAATCAAAGGCTTTTTTAAAGTAAAAACATTATTTCAGTCCAAAATATTAAATTTTAAACCATTCAATCTGAAATTTGTCATTTAAAAAAGGGACAATTATTTAATATTTATAAATATCTGACTTTTTAATGTAAAATCTGTAAAATTATAAATAAAATATTTAAAACTAAACAAAGAAACTAAGCTTGGAACTTTTGAAAAAGCATTTTATAGGAAAATTGAAAATGACTTTAATTTTGAAAAATGTACTTAAAGTGAATATTTAAAAAGATTTAAAAAGATTAACAAAATTATTAAAATGTATTTGAAAGATTTTAAGGAAATTTTTTCAATTTGGCAGGATTTCAAAAAAATTGTAGGAAAGAAAAATTCGAATAATTTTCAAAGATGTTGAGAAGTTCTGACAAATTTTTAAAATAATAAAAATTTGCAAAAATATCAAACAACATATAAAGCAAGGTTTTAGAAATATTTAAAAGGATTCATAAGGATTTTTTCAAATTTCTTTTGAATATTTGATAAGACTTTACAAATATTTGGCGTTTGCAAAAAGTCAAAGAACTCAAACACTTAAAAGATTTTAAAGATTTTAAATATTTTAACAATCTCAAAGATTTTACAAAAATCTTAAAAGATTCCAAAAGATTTCTCAAATATTGCATAGAAATTTTTAATATTTTTTGAGGTTTTATTATAGCATTAAAGTTTCAAGCTTCTAGAACAACGAATTTTTATTTTTTATTTCGCTATTGCAGTAAAAATAAAAATAAATTTAAAAAAAAATTGCACGCCTGTTACAACGATCTTGAAAATAAAAAGGTACCTGTAAGCAAAAAAAATCGCCAAGGGAATCAAAAGCTATTGCATCAAGGGATAAAAAAAAGCTATAAGCGATATTATTGATTATCAGAAGAAAAGTAACTTTTTATAATTCGAAAGACAATCGAGTTTGGATAAAACTTACAATTTTTTAATATAATCAACAAATTTCAAATTACCTAAAAATTGCTGAGTTTTATGTTTAAAATATTTCGATAAACAGTTTTCAATCAGTTTTCTAGTGATGTATCTCGAATTTATATTTACAAACAATATTACTAATGATCTATAAATTATGAAAGAAATTTTACTGTAATTAAATTAAACTTTTGTTTTAAAACCAAATATTTAAATAATTTCTGAGGAATAATGTTTCATCACATATTGATACAATTTCCTATAGAATCTTGCAGTTCTAGCTTCGTTGTATTGTCTTATTAATTTAATCCATCAGCAGGAAGCACTAATATTTGGAGAGGAATATTGAAATCGATCAAATCAGAATCTTCCATTAGTATTTAGCTGCTATCCTTAATTGATACAAGAAATGTCGAATGAAATTATATTTGTCACAATATCGCGTAGTAAATGACAGTTTATGGGACAATTCCGGTAGATTGTTTTGTGATAAGTCATTGGCATTTGTGGCAGTCGCCTGTTAATCAAGATAGGTACACCTGATGTCCTGTGCAGGTGTCACATGTGTATGTACTTTGAAGCTCATACTGTTTTGAATAGTGGACGTATCGTAAACCACTCTCTGAGAGCCTATTTCGTCTGAATTTTACTAATTCTGTTAATGAATCATTTGGTCCAAATACTCCTATGTCTATCCCATTCTTTGGTCATTTAGTAATATTTTAATAATCAAAATGGTTCAAGAGGGTATTTATTTTTCTATTATTTCATACACTTTTTGCGAAATAATCGCGTAGTAATGGAGAATATTGCGCAATAACGCTTAAGAATCGCGTAGTAACGGAGAATATTGCACAAGAACGCGTAATAATGCGCGATAACGCTTAAAATGTGTTTTCGTTTACACTGTACTTTCTTTCATTTTTTTCATACTCCTTTCTACCTAAGATACACTCTTGAAAAGATATAAAAATTACCATAAACGAATTTGGTTTATAATTTTATTAATGTGAAGAATTTTTTAGACTAAATATTTGTTTAATTATATCAAGGACTCCTAATTTTCAACAGTATTTTAAATTGATCTGAATTTTCACTATTTTGATCTTTCTAAAATAATTATTTAAGTAAATTAAAGACGCTCATTTCAAATCCTACAATTTTAAAGATTTCAAGTTCAATTATTTAATATACTTGATACTAAAACTTTAATATGTCTAAAGTATAAAAATCTATAATATTTGTAATAATTCATGCTTTTAATATTTTTTAAATTGCTGTTAGCCCTTTTAAAAACATCTTATCTTAAAAAACATCTTTCTTTTTACAATTTCAGTTGTACACTTCCGTCGGAAATTATGAGATCGATTGACGCAAGCACTATTAAAAATTACTGCTGGCTTTTAACCACGATAACTCAGCGAAAAAAAATGGTAGGGCATTTAAAAAAAAAAACAGTTGGAAAGCTTATGAAATGCCACATCTAGTAATGTCAAACAGATTTTTTTATCTGCTGAAGAGAATACAGCACGTGATAAGTTTTTAAAAAAATCTAGATATTCTAAAATTTTGTACCTCGACTTCAACTTTTAGCATGACCTAGGAAAATTGTTGCTTGAATTGTTTATCCTTAATTTGAGCCAGAGAAACTGAAAAAATCATTATCGGTTCCCGAGATACGATTAAAAATGTTCAATCGTATCTGAGTTGAGTTTTAGTCGACGATCACGGTTCTCGGCCGGTCTGTTGCTCGCCTCCTTCGTCGAGGCAGGATTGGATAGGCCTCGCACAGAGGTGGTGCTTCATTGGGGCTCTCTGATACTTCTGATTCTGCTCATTAATAATTTTTATTTCAAATTATTGTAAATTTTTTTAATTATGCATTATTTTTTTTTAGATTATTTTCAATTATTTTAATTCAGAAGTGTCCCCATATTAGAATAAAAATATTATGAACAGTTTTTTTCATTTCTTAACATTTTTATCAACTAGAATATGAAAAACACTCAAAAATATTAGAAATGAATAATAATGGAATTATTATTATATATTATTATAACTTTAATTTCTATTAAATGGTTTACAATTTTTCTTTATGGTTTACGATATAAAAATTCATTTTCGTGCACCTATCCATCATAAATTTTCACGATTATTTGGTACTTCAACTTTTTCGGCAATTTCACCATAATAAAATACTTCTTCACATGAAGTACATATTTTTACCATAAAATCCAGATTAACTTCCCTGTTTAAAAGCATTTTTTCACATTAAACTTCAAAGTTTTATAGTCATTGTTAATATCAACCTGTATTAACTAATAATGAAAGAAAAGGAAATAGGAGCACAACGTTCATTGTAAAAAGTCTACTTTGTTTTTCTCAGAAATTCAATTTTAATATTTTCGAGTGTTTTTCATATGAATAATTTATTGAGAATTTATCTGCTTAACTCATTTGAAAAATATTTTACTCTCGTAACAATATATCTAAATTTTTAATAATATTCTAGTTAATAAAAATTATAAGAAATAAAAAAACAGTTCATAATTTTTTTTATTCTTTAATATCGGGATAAATTCTGGATTGAAATAATTGTAAATAATTTAAAAAACAATGAATAATTTAAAAAATGTACAATAATTTGAAATAAAAATGACTGATGAGCAAAATCAAAAGTATAAGAGAGCCCCAATCAAGCACCACCTTTGTTCATGGCCTATTCGGTCCTGCCTCAACGAAGGAGGCGAGCAGCAGATCGGCCGAGAACCGTGATCTTCAACTAAAACTCAACTCAGATACAATTGAACATTTTTAATCGTGCCTCGGGAACCGAGGGAGATTTTTCAAATTTCTTTGGCGTAAATTAAAGATAAAATTTCAGGCTCTACGTCGTATAATTTTCAGATTTTTACAACAATTTTACTATGACATGCTAAAAGTTGAAGTCGAGGTACCAAATTTTAGAAAGTCTAGAATTTTTCTTCAAAACTTATCACGTGCTGTATTTTTTTTAGCAGATCAAAAAAAAAGTCTGTTTGAGATTACTAAACGTCGAATTTCATAAGCTTTTAATCTTTTTTTTTTTTAAATGCCCTATCATTTTTTTTTGCTGAGTTATCGAGGTTCGAAGCCAGCAGCGATTTTTAATAGTGCTTGCGTCAATCGATATCATAATTCCCGACGGTAGTGTATACATTTTTTATTTTTTGGTCTTGTATACGGAAAAGTAATTTAAAAAAGTTCCCAGTAAATTTTCAATTGTATAACATTTTTTAAGGCTAAAGAGTTCTTCCTTTTTTCACAGAACGAAAACCAAAATAGAAAAATCAGATTTTCATAAGTTTGCATTTGTTTTCTTCTTTTTACTCTAAAACAGTTATCATCAGAAAAACAAAACCGTAATAATACGTAATAAGCCGTAAAATGTGTAAATTTAATTTCTCAATGACTGATCATCAATAATTTTAATTTCTTTAAATGAATGGACAAACTTTGACATCGAATATACAATATATGCTAAATTTTCCTTCCTATTATATAAAATAATCTGAAATAAAAACAAGTGCAATTAATAATTTCAAAGAAAAATCATTATATAGTTTTTTTTTAAAGACCACTTTGTGGAGTGAAACTGTAACGTAATTGTATATTTCTAAAAAGTTGGTAAACTTTAAAGTCTAATGATATTTGTTTAACGATTTGAATTTCCATTTAAAAAAAAACATAATTTTTGAAAATTTTAAGGCTTTTTCTGAATTGTATGATTTTATATTAAATTTATTTTTTCAAATACTATGCATGTAAATTTATATAAATATACTTTCCCGAAGATTTATTTTATGCAATGGCTTTTTAAATAAAATTATAAACCTTCAATCAAACAAGTAAATTTTTCATAAAGAAGCTACACTTTTAAATAATAACGAATTTTTAACACAATAGTTGAAACCTCAACCAAACAAAATTTTAATTTTAAACCAAACCAATAGAATTTTAATGAAAAAATTGCTACCAAAACAGGTGAACTTTCAAACCAAAAAGACGAATTTTTAACCAACAAAAATTCAGTCAGCAAAAAACCAGAGCTTTAGGTAAATGAAAATTTTTCAATAACTATTTATTTTTTAAGCTTCGAGGTTCAATTGCATTAGGGTAACATAAATAAGCTTTTTAGGTTGCTCGAAAAGGTTTGTAATATTTATAAAAAATATCAGATATGTCGAGAAAGTTTCTAGAAAATTTTTAAGATATATTTTTTTTTTATTTTACAGAAGGAAAAGTCATAAATTATTTTTAATCTCTTCAAAACTTCTAATATTTCTACATATCTGTTTAACTTTTTCAAATAATTCTTAAAATTGTCTTGATATCTTTCGGATTCACTCTTAACAATTGTGAAAATGATTTTTAATGTTTTAAAATATTTTTTAATATTCTCTTCAAATTAGTTTCTCAAAATATAGAATATTAAAAAAAATTACCTTTGAATCTTCCAGATTCTTTTTTAACAACTTTGAGAATCTTCTGGAATTTTTTTAAATCTTTTCAAATATTCTCTTTACAACAATTTTGTACAATAAAGAATAATATAAAATTTTCTCAAAAATCTGAAGACATTTTTTTTTATCTGTTCAGACCTTTCAAAATGTTGAAGCAGCCTCTAAACTTTTGGTTGGAAATTTTTAAAAATTTAAATTTTGCTTTTAAATCTTTGAAATTTTTTTAAGTTAAAACTTATTTTATAGCTTCAAAATTGTTTAATTCTTTTCCGTAATTTTAAGAAATTATTACAAATGTTTTAAAATATTTAAAAAAAATCAATTTTAATTTCTCTGGAATCTTTAGAATAAACATTTATTATCTCTAACCTTTCAAACCCCTTAAAAAGCGTCCAAATTTGATTTCAATATCTTAAAATTTCTACATTTTGTTTTTAAAAAACTCAAATCTTTCCAAATTTTAAATTATGTTTTTATTTTTGTTATGATCGAATTATAGTATTGTAGCAAAATAATAAGAATAGAATTATTTCCCAATCTGAAAAGAAACATTTACCGTTAAAATTTTGTCTTCTATTAATAATTGTTAGAAAATTCAGAAATAAATTTTGTCCTCAAAGAAAATTACGTATTTTGAAATTTTAATTTAATAAATTAATGGAGTAGTAACTTTTTAATCATTAATAATAGATAAGTTAATATAATCAGATTTGATATGGTCAAGCGGGTATGAATTTTTTAATTAAAATTCCTGATTTGGGAACTTCAAAACACAAAATTGCTGAAAATTTAAATAAAGTATTCAACAATAATAAGAGCTTTTCGAGAATTTCGCTCTACCTATTTTTTAAAAAGGACTGCAAAAATATTTAAAAAATAAAATAATTATTATAATCTATATTTAATCAAATGAGTAATAGTTATTAATATTTAATGAACTATTTTTAATATAACTTTAATTCTCCTTCATCATTTTTGGATTTAATTACAATTACTCTACTTTCTGAGTTTCCGGTCAAAGTTTAATTAAAAATGATTGAGTTCCTTTTTAATTATTTTTTTTAGATACGTATTCTTTAATTATCTAGATAATTGAACTGTGGATGTGAAAACTTGAAAAAAATATGTTGTTACGGCTAACTTCAGATTATTGGAAAATACTTAGCGCTAGCCGAATTGCTGGATATGAACTACACCTATGGCAAGAACAGATTTGCTTATGAGCTTATTAATCATCCCTAACGCTTGCGTAAATAATTGGGAAAATCCTCTCTGGAAATTCCCTTAATAATTCACAAAGGTGACAATTAATTACTTCTCCATTCCGCAAATTATTATGCTAGAGTCATTTCAGTAAGCATTTTTTGAATTTTTCAAAAAGTGCTAGACATAAAAAAAGTTTTTATTTTTTTTCAAGACTTTGTAGAAATCATGAATTTCAACCTTCAAGCGGTTTGTTTATCGAGCGAATTTCAAGCAAAGGAAAACTTTCAGTGACAAAGTTGTTGATTAAGGTTCAAAGAAGTTTCATAAAAAGATTTAGAAATATCGCAATAATGGTTAAAAAATTATGAATGTTTTAAATTACAAGCGGAAGTCTTGACGCTGCCCTATGCACGTACCTCCTTAGCTAAGAACGTGTTACAGCGGACGTGAAGGTCTAATCTGATAACAAAATAATACTCAAGATATTACTGATATAACTGATTTATTAGACATTTTGAACATCAAATTATTTAAATAATTCTTTACTTAAAACTACTTTTAATCATTTTCGCTACTTCCTTCAGTTTCTTCGGCATCTCGGTTCTGAATTTTTACTTTAAAAAAATACTTTTCGAAAAATTATTTTCCTTAAGGACTTAAGTAATTATAGAAATTTTTTACATCCTTTACTTTGGCAGCTTTTAATCCAATTGGAGGTGGAGGATTTTTCGAAAGTTTCTCTAGTTCAAGCGTAAACTTAAAGAGAAAAGAGGTTCGATTTTGCCATTCGTAATTGTCATAAACATCCACTCTTCCATCATTTTTAAATTAGTAGGGTATTAACTAAAATAAACCTGTCTCAAAAATAATAATTATGCAGGTATTCTAAGAAATAATCCATTCAATGCTTCTTTGCTTTATTTATAGTATATTTCAGAAGAAAACTACAAACAGTTATTATTTTTGTTTTGGTATCCAATTCGACTTTTACGTCCGCTGCAACACGTTCGTAACCGAGGAGGCACGTGCATACGGCAGCAGCGTCAAGATTTCCATTTGTAATTTAAGACATTCATAATTTTTTAACCATTAAAGCGATTGATCTGAAAATTTCTAGAAAACTTCTTTGAACCTTAATAAACAACTTTGTCACTGAAAGTTTTCCGTTGCCTAAAATTTGCTCGATAAACGAAGCGCTTGAAAGTTAAAATTCATAATTTTTGCAAAGCCTTACAAAAAAATTAACAACTTTTTTGTTTATTAAAATATTTGCGTTCTTCTTCCTCAGCTAGTTTTAACAGACTTTAAAATGTAATTTAATATTATTTATATTGACAAATTCTGGAAATTGTCTGAGTTAGCGCAAGTTGAAGTGAAAAAAGACTGAAATTTTTTGTTTTCGAAAAATCTAAAATATGTGCCTTAAAATTCTCTGTAAGTGCCAGTCCTTGAAATTAACATTCGAACGATTTTAGAAATGGAATTTCTGGACAATCGTTCTCAGGCTGAATCCACGCGTATGCCCTTTTGATCCGGAGAGGTTCAATTGTTAGTCATATTTGTTTATAACATAAGAACGAGCATTATAAGTCAAAAAAGAAAACAACAGTGAATTTGTTAATTACTAGTTTAAACAATTTTAAATTATCATGTGATGAACAAATAATCTAATAAATGAGGTTCATTACCTACTGATAGTGGTGTATTTTGTAAAAAAAAGCCGTCATCTCATTACAAATTACTTCAAGGAGTATTGTTCATAAAATTTGTCTATATCATAACAAATTATAAATTAATTTTCATCTGTTTGATAAAAAAGTCATTTTTCTGCTAAACATTTTTAAATTGGTAAGAACTAAATGGCCAAATACTGTTAATTCCCACGAAAACATTTTCAATTTTTAATTTGGTTTATAACAAATGCAATTAGTTTTAAAAGTTTCAAATCATCGCTGGACAATGTTATTGGATACATTGGTCAATCAAATGAGGATTTAGGGTATAAAAGAAAAATATTTTATAAAAAACAGTGATCGACTCAAGTAAGAAGCAATAAGAATTTTCGAAATCTTTTGAAATTATTTGGCATGGCACAAATTATTCCTTTTGGTGAGAAAATAACGTCGGATTTTTTTCAAAATTAAAAAAATATATATATTTAGTGTTCGCTTGAGATAAAATTTATTCGAAGTCAGTGTGATTGTGTTTTTTATAAAAAATTATTGAACTCTGATCTTTTTCACATTTATAAAATAATTTCGAAAATACTAAGGGTTCTTTTTATAACATCTTTTGAAGAGTGTTTCGTAGGGAGAGTCTAATATGAAAAAATTCAAAAAAGTTCAGCGTGAACAAAAGAACATTACGGGCTATCACGCATGATTGAACATTATTACGCGTTCTTTTGCAATTGTAGCCAATTATATTTTGAATAAAAATGATTACAAGATTTTCAAGGCGTATCGCTACAATACTTTTCTTAGATAGATGGTAATGATAATTAATAATTATAATTATTAATTTTTATAAACGAAATCTATTTCTAAGATTTGTTAATAATACTCGTTTGCTATAGAACTAATTAAAATTTTTTTTATTTATTTTCCCTTTACTTTTACAATAAAGCTAGAAATTATTTGTGCTTCAAAGAACAGGAAATAAGAAAACGGAAGGTAGTTTTCGAAGACAAGTCGAGTACAAATGTTTTCTAGAGCAGAAACTATCTGAGGATTAGAGAAAGTCCTTTGAATTTTATGAGTATGTACTCTTGTATTTATGTACTGGAATTGATCGAAACAAAGAATTGAGTCTGGTCTAAGACTGTCCTCGAAGAGGTAAAAAATACTGGTGATAATAACCAGGTTTCCTGTTACCAAAATTTGATACAAAAATACAAAGTTTTCATAATTTGCATTTTTTCAAAACCATAAAAAATGCTTCAGAAGCTCTAGATATACTTTGAGATTTTTTATTAAACTTGCGTTTGGAATTTTGACGCAATTCCTGATTTTGTGAGAAAATGAAATCTGAACCAAAACAATAATTTGTATAAACAATTATTATTATTTGTATAAAAGAAATTGTTTATACAGTTAGGTTTGTTAACTTAAAATAAAAAAGTTGATAGTAGGTTAAAAACTTCGGAAAAACCGTGACTTTCTTACTCGATTTTAAGCAAAAATTGCTAAAAACATTAACAAATTGTTCAAAACATTTATATAAACATCTAATTATCAGTATAGATTAGTATTTTATGTCTTATAAAAAATTTGTGTTTTAAAACCCCCCCAACAATCATAATTCGCCCCATAAATTCGCGAAACCCAATTTTTCGAAATACGTTATTTTTTTAATATGTTATTTTTTAGAGGAAATTAGGCGATACACTTTTTCCTATTTGCGAAGAAAAAAAATGTTTATCGTCTTCTTTCGTAATCCGCCGCAAAATTTTAAAAACTTTTTAAATTAATAAAATGGCGTCCGTTTCTCATCAAAAAGTAAATGTCGATTTTCTCAAGAACAAAAATCACCCTTAACCTTTTTTTCCATTTTTTTATATTTATACTCTGATAAGGACGATCTCTGGTGAGTTCGATGTTTGCTAAATAAATTTTGAAGTAAGATGTTATAGGAATTCTAACCGAAATACACTCAACATCCGATATAAGAACTGTTGCGGCAATAGCTTGCATTGGCCTTTATCCTAAATCGGAGGAATCCAAACGTAAACAGACAGGGGCTGTCTGAATCATTTCTTTTGTATTTGGGTGCATGATGCAACCTGGTGCAATTAACGCGCTAAGACTGTGACCCTCCATCTATTTATCACGCTTGACTGAGCACATCCTTCTTTGAAGTCCTGCGAATCCTCTTATCACAAAACTCTGAGGTCATCAGTTCTAGGAATATCGTAAACACAGGGTTCTTATATCGGGACTTGAGTGTATTTAATAAACAATCTCTTGAAAAACTAATATTGAATTTGATTTACTGGGTTTTAAAATACAAGTTTTTAATGTTATGTTTTTAAATAATTTTTGAAGAAAATCGTAAAAGTAGGAATTTTATATGAATTTTGTAGCAGGTATGAAAATCTATATTTTCAGAATATTTTTTATCACCAAAGTTTTAAAGACTCTAAACGATAGTAGCAGTAAGGTTGGTCCAGAAACTTTTTCCTCTTCTGTGCACGAGACGAAGCTTTACACGGATTATGGGGGAGTTACGAGTTTACAATTTCTAAAATTGCTATGTTGTTGCAGCTTGAAAGACTTCAAAAGTGTGCTTCTATAACTTTGTTTTTACCTGAAACTTAGCGAAGATTTAGAAAAATTGTCCTCTTAAGTCAACTTAAAAATTGCTGAACTTAATCTCATAAAGTTTAATTCTGCTCTCAAGAGAAAAAAAAACATTAAATGATATTCTTGATTAATATTTTTAATATTTTTTAAATATTTTTATTAAATATATTTGACGTCTTATTTACTACGTATCTTTAGTTTTATTTTTTAGATAATGCGTTTTTTATTATAAACATTACCTGAAATACTTGTAATATATAAGAAGCCTTTAACCTTTTTGGATTCGAATAATAGTTACAGTAAAAATAATCAAATTTTCGAAATGTATTACAATTAAAATTTTTTTAAGCAGAATTGGATTCTTTAGCCTTTTTAGTTGACTATTGAAAAATTCCGAATGATTTCAAACTTTATAGAAGGTTTATAACTTTCCCCTGTTTAAATCTTTCCAAACTTAAAATTTAAAAAATTTAATTTGTTTGGAATTAAATTATTTTAAAGTGGAATTTAAAAAAATGAAATAATCTTGAATTGAAAGCATATTTATCAAAACATATTGTTCGAAAATAAATATATTTTTTGGTTGAAAAAACGATTAGAACCAATGATTAGTGAAAAGATTAATTTTGATCTGATATGACTACAATTGTTTTAATTTACATTCAAATTTAAACAATTTCATATTAAAAACTTTCAATAATTGAATAAATCTCAATTCACCGTCTTCAATTTAAAAAAAAACCTTGTGAATGAGAAATACGAAAATTAATAGATTTTCGTGATTTCCGTAAATTCATCGGAATTCCTTGAATATTCTAAATTCTTTAAATTCCTTGAAATAAATCTTAACTTATCTTAACTTAATTGATCAATATTACGACTTAATTTTATTATTTATTAATTGTTTACAACTTTAAATTTTGAAATTCCAGCTGTTCAAATATAGTACAGATTCCCTGAATTCCTGAAAATATCTGAATTCTTTGATTTCTTGAAAATCCTTAAATATTCTGAATTCCATATGAATTTCTGGAATGTTATGAATGCCTTTAACACTCTGAAATCCCTAAAATTCTCTTAAATTCCCTGAAATTCTAGATTTTTTGAAATTCCTGAATGTCTGAATTCCCTGAATTTCTAGAATATTCTGATTTCCTAAAATTCCTTAAATTTTCGAAATCCTCTGAATTCCTTTCATTCTTCTAAATTGTTCAAATACTTTGAATTCTACAAATTCCTTGAATTCTTTGAATATTGTACATTCCTAGAATTCTTTGAATACCCTAAATCTCCTAAATTCTTTGAATTCCGAAAATTATTAGATTTTCGTGAATTCCGTAAATTCATTTGAATTTCTTTAATATTCTGAATTCTTTGAATTTCCTGGAATTGCGGAAATTCTCATAATTCAGTAAATTCCTGTTCAATTTTAAATTTCCTGAATTCCCTAAATATATTCCGATATCTTTTAAATCCCTGAATTCCTTAACTTTTATTGAATTCTTTGCAGTACTGTGAAGTC
This sequence comes from Druon quercuslanigerum, assembly GCA_010014905.2. Classification (NCBI taxonomy): domain Eukaryota; kingdom Metazoa; phylum Arthropoda; class Insecta; order Hymenoptera; family Cynipidae; genus Druon; species Druon quercuslanigerum. The sequence goes on from JAAAKG020018344.1 coordinate 16,484, forward strand.
CCTGCAATTTAAGGAATTCAGATGATTGAGGAAATTTTAAAGATTTCAAAAATAATGCAAGGAATTTAAGGATTTTTCAAGATATTTAAAGGCATTCTAATCAACTCGAAAAAATCAAAAGAATTACGTAGAATTCAAGCAATGAAAAATAATTCAAAGGAATAAAAAATAAAAAATTACTAACCTAATACTGATAAATATTTGACATTTGACTATTTAGATAGATTTAAATTTATATTCTATAGATAGATATTTATATTTATTTATTTTAGATAGATAAAAATATTTTTAAGGTATCTGTTCAACTTTCCAAGTCCCTTACCACATTAATTTGAGAAGAAATACAAAATTCTTCCATGAAAAATAAAATCATCCCTCTGAATTTTTTTGAGTTATTAAACTGTAAAATTTAATATTTAAATTATAGTAATTTTGTTTTGTATTTATATATTATTATTTGTTAACATAATATTTTCCACGCGCTCTAACAAGCGTAAAGTCGCTAATATTAATAATAAATATGCTGGGTAGTGACCGGCATTAATTTTATTCTCACAAAACACAGACTGTATTTAAACATTAATAACAAAATATATTATTATTCACCCTTGCCCGTTACTAAATTAACTCTTTAAAATTCTTACTAAACAAAAACAATTTATCATGGCTGGTCAGCAAAAATTAAACATTCGTTTTTAACTGCCTCTCTGTGTTTGTAAGACTCTATGGCTTATAAACTAACTTTAAATGTTAATATAACCCATCCTGCAGGTAACATCCGACGCACGACGAAAGCAAAGAAGAGCAATGGATAACAAATTCTTCTTTTTGCAGGTTGGCTCTGACGAGGATGAGGATACGAACGAGGAAGTTAATCCACCCCCGCTTATTACACCCCCACCCCCAAACCCGGACGGTAAGTACGTTTTTGAAACGGTCAAGAATAGTCCATTGAAGGCGCCAGGACTTTTTAAAAATGATGCCTCGTTTATAGTCAGAGGTTTGAAAGGCGAAAAGGGTGACAAAGGTGACAAGGGTGAAAGTGTGAGAGGCCCTCCGGGACCTCCAGGTCCTCCAGGAAACGACTTCGACCTTAACGACGAGGTGAGGACAGTATTTCCTCTTTTTAACTCAACTTCCGTTATTCAACTTTCATATTTTCTTCGTTTGTCTCCCTCATGTTTTTACATTCTTGTTTCAAAATTACCAGAATAATTGGCCCCCGGGTCTCAATAAAAGAAAATTCGAAAATTCGCACAATTATTCTTTTTTATCAAAGGCTTGTACAAAATAACAAGATGAACCTTTTTTTCAATATACCTTTTCTTGGTCTGGCGATTATTTTTGACAGTAAAAATTAAAAATTGAAAAAAATTCCCGAAAATCAATAAGTGATTAAAACAAAACAAAATAATTAGAAGTTCGCTCCATTCTTTTTTTCAGCGAAACCATAAAAACGTTGCTACCGAATCGTCCTAATTTTCAATTGAATATTATTAAACAAATAGTAATTTACAAATTTTTTATTATTTCTAAGGTATCCCTAGAGTATACTTTATACGTGTACCAAATTAATTTTTCTTAGTTTTTAACTTTTATTATTATAACTAATCATCGGGAAAAATGTGAATAAAAAAGAGTTTTGTATTTTTATTCTATACAGCCCTATATTTAACCCAATTATTTCTGAATAAAAAAATATTTTACAGCAAGTTTGCAGTCCTAGATTGTGATGAAGCCGCTGTACGCTTTCCTTGGGGAAAATTTTTCCATATGTATGGAGGGTCGCTCGACACGATCCAACCATTTAAAAAATTCAAAAAAATTATTTTGATTGTTTTTTGGCAATTTAAAGTAAAAAAATGCATTTTATCAATGCCTTTGTTTGGAAAAAGATCGATTCTGTGCGCAAAAATGGCGCTGTTATGCTAAGAACAGCACGAAACGTGTTATTGAATTATTCCTCAAAATAGATACATAATAGTGTTTTGGGTTGCTGACCTTGAAATTGCTATCAGCTTTCCAAAATTCAAAATGGCGGATCCAATATGGCGGACTCATTTTTTTTAGAAAATTCCCATTTTTGTATGAAAATCTGTATACAAGGTTTCTCGGGGTCGCTGATTGCAAATTCGCGATCAGATTCGCGAAATTTAAAATAGAGAATTCAGTATGGCGGACATTATTATTATTTTTAAAAAAATTTAATGTGTTCTCCACTAATTTGAGATATTGCTTGAATCTGAAAAAGTATGGTGAGAGGATGTATAATTTCTGTAAGATTTGTAACTTATATTTTTGTTCAAATTGCTTCAGGCAATCTCATTTCCCTTAGATAAAACGAAGTATGCAGATAACAGAACTCACAGAAAAAATAATGCAAATACAAAAAAAAAAAAGATTTTCGACAATCGTCTACCTCCACGTGGTGAAAATCGGGCAACATTTCATATAATGGCAAAAAATGACACAGAAACAAATCGATCATCGATAGAATTTGATAACACAGATTTTTAAAGTATGCATCTCGACAGAATTTCATAAAAATTTTTCATTCCAGTTCATCATATTAGATATGCCACTTTGAATATTGCAAATCTGATCGCGAATGCTCAATTTTTTTCCCAAAAAATCTTGCGGACAATTTATATCCGCAAAAATGAATATTTCTCGGAATTATGTCCACCAGATTGGATCCTTTATTTTAAATCTCGCGAATCTGACCGCGAATTCGCAATCAGCGATCCCGAGAAACCTTGTATAAAGATTTTCATACAAAAAGGGAATTTTCTAAAAAAATTATTCCGCCATATTGTTTCCGCCATTTTGACTTTTGCAAAGCTGATAGCAAATTCGTAGTCAGCAATCCAAAAAACTATTATGTATCCTTTTTTGAGGAATAATTCAATTCAGAAAGAGAAAAAAAGTACACTGAAGCAACATATATAAATCTGCATGAAAAATAATTCACAAGTGTTGCAATTTTTTGCAACCTGATATTGAAAAAAAACATTCTCCATATTTTACTAGTATAAGTCCCAATAATACGTTTCGTGTTATTTTTAAGAAAATGGAGCCATTTTTGCGCACAGAATCGATCTTTTTCCAAAAAAAAGGCATTGATAAAATGCATTTTTTTACTTTAAATTGCCAAATATCAATCAAAATAATTTTTTTGACTTTTTTAAATGGCTGGATCGTGTCGAGCGACCCTTAATACATACGAAAAGATTTGTTACAAGGAAAATGTACAGCGGATTCATAAAAATCTAGGACCTCATACTTGTTGTACACTTTTTTGTTATTCAGGTATTACTGGGTTAAGCAAAGTCGGATTTTCGCAAAATACATAATACTTTTACAAGAATGAATTGTTTACTCTAATATTCAAATCACATAATCTAGAGGCAATTATAGCTTTTGGAGTGTATAGATTTTTTCTAAAAATGTTCCTGTTTTTTTCTATTGAAAATTGAGTGTTTTCCATGCCTAAAACACATAATATAATACAATACTATAATAAACAGTAAATAATAATAATATAAATAATAATTTTCAAAAAATATAATATGTTACTCTCCTTTGTGCTATTAAGTAAGTTATCTTTTTTGATACTTACTATAAAAATTATGTGCTGTGTTTAAAATAACAAATTAATAAATAATAATCATTTGAAAAAGTAGATATTTATCAAACATTTCTAAAACTTTTCTGAAGAATTTGGGTAAGTTTGTTTGAAAAAAAATGTTCTTTTAAAAGGCTGTTCGGCAGAAGCTTTAGCCGCAAAATTCAATTGCCTCATTTTATTCCGTAAATACTAGCGATGCTCCCAATATCCGCAATACTAAAAATTTTAGGAATAATAATAACAATAATATAGGGGCCGTTCAAAAAATACGTAACGCCTTTAGAGAGGGGGGGGGGTCACCTCAAAGGTTACTCTAAGATCGGAGTGTCATACACTTACGAGAAAAAAAAACTAACTCTT
>JAAAKG020018355.1:6310-20470 GCA_010014905.2 Druon quercuslanigerum
AAAATATTCGGACCATTTTAAAAAATTGTAAAAACGGACCAAAGTATGTTTTTTTCCGATTGGAGTCCAAATTACACAAATTGATTTTTGGGAAACCCCCCCCCCCCCCCCGGTTATTTTGAGCCAAGAAAGAGAAAATTATAGGCGTTTTTAAGAAAAATGATTTTTTCATTTTTAACAATTAAAAATCTCATTGTCCTCTACAATTACACAAAATATGAATAGCTATTCGCAGTTCAAAATTAGACAGCTCCCTGCAATTTATTAAATTGTACCCTTTCCAGATGTTTATATTGTTTAATTTAATAAATATTTTCGCAAACATACAAAAAAATTAATAAAAATTTGACTAAAATAGCATTTAGCTTAACTAGCTTTAAAATTTTATTTTTTAAAGGTTTCTATTTAATACTAATAACTGCTATTGCTATTTTGCTTTGTTTTCGAAAAAAACGAGATATTGAATCTGTAAAAATGATTTTTTTTTCAATTTTTTAGATAAAAACCAATTTTTATTTATTTTGAAACTAAGAAAGCTTAATCATCTCATGGAACATGTTATTTAAATAATCAGTTAACTAAAAACCAACGTTTTAAAAAAATAAAATGTTAAATTTTGTTAATCTAAATGCTTTTTTAGACGAATTTTATTGATTTTATCTATATTATTGGTAAATTTTTTAAAATTAAACATTGTAAAAATCTGGAAAAGGTAAAACTTAATTTTCGAGTTTTCGAGAAAAAGGAGAAGAAAAAAAAGAGAAAATGTTCTGATAGAACATGTTTCTTAAATAGTCACTGGACTAAAAACAAACATTTAAAAAAATATAATGTTAAACTTTATTAAACTAAATGCTACTTTAGTCTACCTATTTTTTTATTTTATTATTTTTTATCTGGTTTAGATATTTCATATTTTTATCGATTTTGTCAATATTTTTGAAAAAATATATTTAATTAAACAATATAAATATTTGGAAAGGTTACAACTGATTATATTCCAGGAAGCTAACCAATGTTGAAGTACGAACTCCTATTCATATTTGATATTGAAAAAAAACATATTTTTTATCTTTTTAAAAATATTTTTATAAAAATATATTTATTTAATATTCTTCTATAAAAAATTATATTTTTTAAATATAATTTATCTCTATAGAGAAAAAAAATGAATTTCTTTACTTTGAAGGACATGAACCTCAATAATCTCTTAGAACTTATTCTTTAAATAGTCACTGGACTAAAAAGAAATATTTATAAAAATAAAATGTTGAATTTTTTTACAGTTGTTATTTTTGTTGACTAGCGTGTAATTTATTTATTTTGTTTGTCGGCTGAATAAAAACTCGGATAAGATCAAAACCGTCATTAAAAAAAATATTAATTAAATTTCAAAGTTTGTTAAACTAAATTCTATTTTAGTCGATTTTTATCGACTTTTTCTATATTTCCGGGAAAATTTATTAAATTAAACAACATAAATATTTGAAAAGGGTACAATTTAATACATTTCAAGAAGCTGACAAATCTTAAACTAAGAACTGTAATTCATACTTTTGTGTCGTTTTGGAAAAAAATAAGATCTTGGATTGTTAATAATGAAAAATTTAAGATATTTAATAAAATATTTGAATAAAGAATTTGAATAAAACGATAAAAATTTTCCTAAAAAAGATAAAATAATAATAAAATCTTTTTTTGGACAAAAATAAAACTAAGACCTTTTTTCTTTCGTATTTTATATTTTTATTATTATCAAATCACAATCACTGTTTTTTTGTGATTTGATAAAAATAAAAATAAAAAAAAACAGAAGAAATAAAAAAAGACAAGGAAGAGGATTTGGTTAGTGGCCTTTTCCCATTTCTTTCCGCTTTTTGATTTTTGTCCAAAAAAAGAATTTTTTTTTTAGGAAATTTTTTTTATTTTCTTTCAAATTGCTAAAAGGATATTTTATCTTGGTGGCCCAAATTTAGTCGCTAGATTCTTGTTTTTATTGCCAAGTACATTAAAAATTAAAAATTAAAAAAAAATCTTTTTTTTAAAAGCGTAGTAAGATTTTTTCGTTTCTTGTCTTGAAATGACAACAAAAGAGAAACTGAATGTGTAAACACTTTTGTGTTGAACCTATTCAAGGCTTAGCAGCCGTGTAAACAATTAAGATAGTTTGTTAAAAGGTAGATATCAGAAAAAAAAATTTTTCTATAATTTAAAAATGAAAATATTATAACAGATGTTATTGAAAATAAAAAACTTTATTTTTTCTGACAAGATATAATCTTAAATTAACATTAAATTTTAACATTTTTTATAAAAAATAATACCTTTTATTTGAAAATACCTCAGTTATAATATTTTTATTCATAAAATTGTAGAAAAACTATTTTTTCAAATATCAATAATCAATAATCTCTTAGAAATTATTCTTTAAATAGTTTAATAATAAAATTTCAAAGTTTGTTAAACTAAATTCTATTTTAGTCGATTTTTATCGACTTTTTCTATATTTCCGGGAAAAATTATTAAATTAAACAACATAAATATTTGAAAAGGGTACAAATTTAATAGATTTCAAGCGGCTGACAAATTTTAAACTATGAACTATTGAATATATTTTTGTGTTGTTTTGGAAATAAATAAGATCTTGAATTGTTAAAAATGAAAAATTTAAGAGATTTAAATGATAATAAAATACTATTTAATGTTCATTAATCAAGTTAATGTGCAAAATTCTTGAAAATAAAACCAAAAATCCAACGACCAAATTTGGACAACCAAATAAAAAATTTCCTAAAAAAAAAATCTTTTTTTGGACAAAAATAAAACTAGGATCTTTTGTCTTTCGTATATTAAATTTTTATTATTATCAAATCACAATCACTGTTGTTTATGATGATTTGATAATAATAAAAAAAAACAGAAGGAATAAAAAAAGAGAAGGAAGAGAATTTGGTTCGTGGCCTTCTCACATTTCTTTCCGCTTTTTATTTTTGTCCAAAAAAATAATTTTTTTTTTCTCTTTTTGTAGGAAATTTTTTATTTGCAAATTGCAATAGGGAAATTTTACCTTGGTTGTCTAAATTTGGTCGTTCGATTCTTGGTTTTATTCTCAAAAATATTAAAAATTAAAAATAAAAAAAAATCTCTTTTTTTTGAACACGTAGTAAATCATTGCAATTAAAAAACATTATTTTTTATGAAAAATATAAAAATTGACAACAACAAAAAAAACACATTAAACTTAACCTTGTTTTCTAAAATTAAATTTTTTCTGACAAGATATAATCTTAAAATATAATTATTTCAGCCATAGAAAATTTTTATTTCAAAGCTTGAAACAGTAGAGTTGTAGAGAATGTTTTCCTGGGAAAAATAAGCCGCTATTTATTAAATTACAAACATTTTTCAAAAATTAGTAAGAAATTTGGTGAATTTTAACATTTTCCATAAAAAATAATACCTTTTATTTAAGAATACATCAGTTATAATATTTTGATCCATAAAATCATAGAAAAACTATTTTTTCAGATATCAATAATCAATAATCTCTTAGAAATTATTCTTTAAATAGTTTAATAATAAAATTTCAATGTTTGTTAAACTAAATTCTATTTTAGTCGATTTTTGTCCACTTTTTCTATATTAATTTCTATATTATTCTACATGATTTCTATATTAATATTTCTGGGAAAATTTATTAAATTAAACAAAATAAACATTTGGAAAGGTTACAATTTAATCGATTTCAGGAAGCTGTCAGATTTTAAACTATGAACTATTGAGTACATTTTTGTGTCGTTTAGGAAAAATATTAGATCTTGAATTGTCAAAAATGAAAAATATAAGATATTTAAATGATAATAAAATCCTATTTAATGTCCAATAATCAAGTTAATGTGCAAAATTCTTGAAAATAACAACAAGAATCCAAGAAGCAAATTTGGACAACTATCATAAAATAGTTCTATTGCAATTTGAATAAAAAGATAAAAATTTTCCTAACAAAAAAAATAAAAAAATCTTTTTTTGGACAAAAATAAAACTAGAATCTTTTTAATTTCGTATTTTATATTTTTTTATTATTATCAAATCACAATCACTGTTTTTTTTATTGCGATTTGGTAATAATAAAAAAAACAGAAGAAATAACAAAAGAGAAGGAAGAGGATTTGGTTGGTGGCCTTCTCCCATTTCTTTCCGCTTTTTTATTTTTGTCTAAAAAAATAATTTTTTTCTCTTTTTTATGAATTTTTTTATTTTCCAATGAAAAAAAATCTCCTTTTTTTAAAACGCGTAGTAAGATTTTTTCGTTTCTTGTCTTGAACTTATTCAAGGCTACCAGCCGTGTAAACACTTAAGATAATTTGTTCAAAGGCAGATATCAGAAAAAAAATTTGTCTATAATTTAAAAATGAAAATATTATAACTGATGTCTTGGAAAATAAAAAACATTATTTTTTATAAAAAATATAAAAATTGACAAAAAAAATTAAACTTAACCATCTTTTTTTAAATTGAATTTTTTCTGACCAGGCAATCTTAAAATGTAATTGTTTTAAAAAATGTTGTCTTAAAAAAATTTTTTTATCGATTTCAGCAATAGAAAATTTTAATTTAAAAACTTGAAACAATAGAGTTACAGAGAATGTTTTCCCGGCAAAAATAAATCTTTAATTATTAAAATACAACCATTTTTCAAAAAAAAAAAAAACCTCTTATATGAAAATACATCAGTTACAATATTTTGATTAATAAAATCATAGAAAAAGTATTTTTTCAGATATCTGACTTTTGGCACGACAACTGCTTAACAAGTCGAAATGATTCAAATTGTTTAAACCTTGAACCGGTCAAGCGCGCAGCACTAAATACATTAGTAGATATTAAATTATTCTTTGAAGACGATGAGTTGAATGACTTTATAGACTCTGAGATAATGAATTCGTACCTGTTTGTAAATGTCCTTCATGTCAGCGAGTTGAAAAGTCTTTCTGACAGTGAGAAAAGCAAGTATAGACGATGCCGACGATAACGACGATAACGACGACGACGTTGATGACGACGAAATTCGAAGAAATCCGGATGTTCCCGAAGCGAAATTAAATAACAATAAGTGTAGAAAGTGAGACGAAGTAAGTGCGTTAGTTGGTGATGGCACGCATTTAATGACGATTCTGGTGATCGTTGAAGAACTGGTGTTTCTGACTCTAGCCGCAGGCAGTTGGTCGGACACTTGGTGTCTTGGTTTAACGAAGCAAGCGCCAGCCAGGCCAGATCAAAAGAGGATTGTGCTCTACTAACTTGGCACACAGACTTGAAGACAATCCGTCTCTTATCTGCTTGGAAAAAACTTTCCGGCGAAAAAAGATTAGGAATAATGAAGAATGATGTATTAGCAAATGTCATTGACAGGCAGTGATTGGAAAAATGATTTGTAATGTGTTTCTTGAGGAATTAGTAGCATCGGGACTTTCTCTTCAATTAGTAATTTTGGTAGTTTCTGGTAAATTAAATTGTAATATTTATAGTAAGGCTATTTGCAGTACTCGAAAAACCGAACAATTTATTTTCGATAAAAAGAAAATGATGAGAGTTTAGCATTTTCAAAAGAAAAAAATGCGCTCGCTTCGCGGGCACATTCCTTCGCGCACTGCTCGCGCGGCTCGCTTCGCTCGAAAGTTTAAGCGCGTCTAGGGCGCGCGGAAGTTGGTTCTCACGCTTTGCGCGCGATAATGAATTTTTCTCTCACACTTCGCGAACACACTTTAATCACGTATCTCGTCCTTTCAACTCGAATTTGTAATTTGGTAATTTGGTGATAGTGAATTCTCTTTTGTTAAAGCTCCTAGGGCTTTAACGAACACAATGTGACCACGTATTTTGTCCTTTGCAATCGAGTTTTTCAACAAAAACTTGAAATAAAATAATTAAGTTTCCAAAAAAGAGATGCGTCAGTAATTTGGTGATAGTGAATTCTCTTTTTTTTTAAGGCTCCTAGGGCTTTAACGAACACATTCTCATCACTTATGTCGTCCTTTGCACTCGAATTTGTGAACAAAAACTTGAAACAATATGATTAAGTTTTCAAAAAAATAAATAAATTAATTAATATATGATAAAATGAAAAATCTTTGAAGAAAAAAATAGTTTTTAAAAATTAAATTTTCAAACGAGTAGTTAAATTTACAAAAAAAAAAAGATTTTATACCACAAAAAGCGAAATATCAAGAAAATACTTAAATTTTCAAAAAAAAAAATGAATTTTCAACAAAAAAAAGATCAGCATGAAACAAAAAAGTTCAGTTCTCGGTTCAATATAGAATGCAATTAACAAAATTCATTTTAGAGTAAAAGATCCGTCCGGTTTGCACTCGATAATGTATTTCCCTTGCGCCTCCGCGCTCGGTCTTTGTATATTCCAACAGATGTTTTTAAACTAAAGGTCAAACCATCGATAACAGTAATTTCGTGATAGTGAATTCTCTTTTGTTAAAGCTCCTTGGGCTTTAAAGAACACAGAAACTTCAAACAAAATAATTAGGTTTCCAAAAAAAAGAGATAAATTTATGATAAGATGACAAATCTTTGAGGAAAAAATTAGTTTTTAAAAATTAAACTTTCAAACGAGTAGGTAAATTTACAACAACAAAAAATGAATTTCCAACATAAAAAAGATCAACTTTAAATAAAAAAGTTTAGTTCGTGATTAAATACAGAATGCAATTAGCCAAATAATTTTAGGGGAAAGAATCCGTCCGGTTCGCGCTCGATAGTATATTTACTTGTATATTTATTTCGCGCTTCGCGCTCGATAATGTATTTCCCTTACGCTCTGCGCTCGGTCTTTGTATATTCCCACAGATGTTTTTAAAGTAAAGGTCAAACCATCGACAGCAGTAATTTCGTGATAGTGAATTCTCTTTTGTTAAAGCTCCTTCGGCTTTAACGAACATATTCTCATCACCTATCTCGTGCTTCGTACTCAAATTTCTCAACAAAAACTCGAAACAAAATAATCAAGTTTCCAAAAAAAGAGATCAATTTATGATAAGATGACAAATCTTTGAGTAAAAAATAATTTTGAAAAATTGCACTTTGAAACAAGTAGTTAAATTTACCAAAAAAAATAAATTAAGTTTCAACAAAAAAAAAAAGACTAACTTTGAACAAAAATGTTCAGTTCTCGGTTAAATATAGAATGCAATTAGCAAAATTCATTTTAGAGAAAAAAATCCGTTTGGTTCGCGCTCGATAATATATTTAATAATTTTGCGCTCCATAATGTATTTCCCTTACGCTCCACGCTCGGTCTTTGTATATTCCCACAGATGTTTTTGAAACTAAAGGTCAAACCATCGACAACAGTAATTTTGTGACAGTGAATTCTCTTCTGTTAAAGCTCCTTCGGCTTTAACTAACACATTCTCATCACGTATCTCGTGCTTCGGTCTCGAATTTGTCATCAAAAACTTGAAACAAAATCATTGAGTCTCCAGAAGAGAGGTCAATTTATGATAAAATGATAAATCTTTGAGGAAAAAAATAGTTTTTAAAAATTGAACTTTCAAACGAGTAGTTAAATTTACAAAAAAAAAGGATTTTGTGCAACAAAAAGCGAAATATCAAAAGAATACTTCCATTTTCAACAAAAAAAAAAGATAAACTTTAAACAAAAATGTTAAGTTCTCGAATAAATATAGAATTTAATGAACAAAATTCATTTCAGAGAAAAAAATCCGCCCAGTTCCCGCTCGATAATATATTTATTTCGCGCTTCGCGCTCGATAAGTCTTTGTGTTTATATATTCCCACAGATTTTTTTAAATTAAAGGTCAAACCATCGACAATAGTAATTTAGTGATAGTGAATTCTCTTTTGTTAAAGCTCTTTCGGCTTTACGAACATATTCTCATCGCGTATCTCGTGCTTTCGGACTCGAATTTATCAACAAAAGCGTGAAATAAAATAATGAAGTTTCCAAAAAATAGATAAATTTATGATAAGAGGACAAATCCTTGAGGAAAAAAATTGTTTTTAAAAATTAAACTTTCAAACAAGTAGTTAAATTTACAACAAAAAATGTTTTCTACCACAAAAAGAGAAAAAGGTCATCTTTAAACAAAAAAGTTCGGTTCTCGATTAAATATAGAATGCAATTAGCCAATTTAATTTTAGAGAAAAAATCCGTCCGTTTCGCGCTCGATAATATATTTATTTCGCGCTTCACGCTGGATAATGTATTTCCCTTGCGCTCCGCGCTCGGTCTTTCTATATTCCCAAAGAGGTTTTTAAACTAAAGGTCAAACCATCTTCGATAGTAATTTTGTGATAGTGAATTCTCTTTTGTTAAAGCTCATTTGGCTTTAACAAAATTTTTTATGCTGAGTAGGTCATCATTTTTTTAATTTCATTAATTTTTATTAAATTTTTTAAAAAGAACATTTTTTGAAATTCCACACACGAGACGTAAAAGAAATTAAAGGACAAAAGTTGTGATTGAGAACGTTCCCACGCAGCGGGCAGATTTTGTTTTCACTTTTAACGATGTTTTTCACGATTAAAACAAAAAGTACGCATCCTATCAAAAAGTCATTTATAACAAATTTGTAGATCTTTTTAAAATGTAAAATTTTTGTCTGCACTCCTTTTCACAGTTTTTGCACGGTTTAACCGTAAAATTTAAATTTTGAGTTTCCTTAATTTTGTTATGCTGTCAAAATTTGAATTATCGATTATTTAAGAAAATTCAAAATGTCGTTAGGACAATATTATAGGGAATTTAAAAAGCAACATTTTTCTTAACTTGAATTTTTTTATATCGTACATTTTGGAATTATGTAAATGCTATAACTATGGTAATTTTGTTTTTATAAAAAAAAGTCATTAGGAAAATTGTTTGTCTTTTTGATTACTATAAATAATTGTACAGAGAATTCTTGAATCTTGAAAAAAGTGGTCTCGAAAATTTTCAAAATGTGCTCACTTTTTGAATTTTGATCCAAAATGGCTGGCGTATTTTTTTAATGGCAAAAATAAGACAATGATAACAAATTGTCGAAACTGATGACTGTGAATTCTCTTTTTCTAAAGCTCTTTCGGATTTATAAGGAACACATTCTCACCATGTGTCAAGTGATAAAAAAAAGTTTAAAAGCAAATTTAAAGATCTAATTTATTAAAAATTTTGTTATTAAACATTTCATTTTACCTCCTGATTTTTATCCAGAAATTAAATTTTTTTATTTTTAATGTCATAAAAATAAGAAAATTTGTAATATTTTTCAATATCTATATAAACAGCCCCAGAGCGAGGTACAGAAATAAATATAATATACACTTGATATAATAGAGTTGAATATTATCTAGAAAACTTCGTATTTTCATATCGAAAGCATAGCGAAATCGAAAGCATTACAATAGCATGTAATTACGTTAAATATTTTCTGTTATTTGAAAAGTTAACTTAATCGATATGTTGAGTTCTATTTTCACGGTGGTGAAAAAAGGTATCTGCACTGATTGATGGTAACTGTCTCTGATGATAATACAGATTTCTTTAAATCACAAACTAAAAAGTTCAGTTTTTGGCAAAACGACACAAGGGACGACAAAAATTATAAAATAAAAGTTGTTTAACTAAAAAAGAACTAAAAAAGAACTAAAAAAATTAAATTTTGGTATGAAAAAAGATTTACTCTCGTCGCTCAACTGGGAATCGCATGACAGAACTTCTTATTGCCCGTCGAGTGCTTTCCCATTAAGCTAATAGAGAGATTAAAAGAAGTTCTGTGTTCGATTCCCATAGGAGTAACGAGAGTAGATCTTTTTTCAAAAAGAAAATTAATTTTTAAATTGAAAAAAATTATTTTCCATCTAACATGTAATGGCGTTAAATATTGACTTTTATTTAAAGAGTTAACTTGGTCGATATATTGATTTTTATTTTCATGGTGGTGAAAAAAGGTGCCTACACTGATTGATGGTAACTATCTCTGATGATAATATAGATTCCTTTAAATTAAAAGTTCAATTAAAAAAAACTGTACATGGGACGAAAAAAAATATTGGACTGAAGTTGTTTACCTGAAAAAGAGCTACAACTTTTTTAATAATCAGTTTTTGATACGAAGCGTAGTTTTCGTTTTATTTGTCAAAAACAAAATTAAAAATTAAATTTTTTGATGAAAAAAGATTTACTCTCGTCGCTCAACTGGGAATTGCGCGACAGAACTTCCTATTGCCCGTCGAGTGCTTTCCCATTAAGCTAATAGAGAGATGAAAAAAAGTTCTTTGTTTCATTCCCAGAGGAGCAACGAGAGTAGATCTTTTTTCAGAAAGAAAATTAATTTTTAATTTAAAAAAAATATTTTCCAACTAACCTGTCATGAAGTTAAATATTGTCTGTTATTTGAAGAGTTAACTTGGTCGATAGGTTGATTTTTATTTTTACGGTGGTGAAAAAAGGTACCTACATTTATGGTATTTGATGGTAACTATCTCTGATGGCAATATAGATGACTTTAAATTAAAAGTTAAATTTAAAAAAAACTATACAAGGTACAAAAAAAATATAAGACTGATGTTGTTTACCTAAAAAAGAGCTACAACTTTGTTATTATTTATTTTTTGATAAGATGCGTATTTATTGTTTTAGTCGTGAAAAATAACATTAAAATAAAAAAAAATTAATTTTTTGATAAAAATCACAAGGTAAGATAAAATGTTTGATAACAAAATTGTTTTTAAATTAGATCTTAAAATTTGCTGTTAAAGTTTTTTTCTCACATGACACATTGTGAGAATGCGTTCCTTATAAAGCCGCAAGAGCTTTAGCAAAAGAGAATTCACAATCACTAAATTTCAGATGTTGATGGTCCGACCTTTAATTTAGAATTCGTATGCAAAAATGTGAGGAAAGTACAATGACCGAGCGGTAGATGTTTACATAAATTGTTTAAACAATTTAATATAGAAAGTCGCGTTTTTTTTAATTTCCATTTTTTGTCTAATTTGCAACTAAAGCGAGATAATAGTCAATTGATTTTAACAAACATCATTGTTCAGATAATTTATTATCATTTTTAATAATATTCAAATTGAATAGTGCTATAAATCTGCCCATTTTTCTGAAATTTGTAACTTTTTGTCCATTTTCCATTTTGAGTAACTTAATAATAATTAATTAAATTTAGTACAAATTATTTTTTTGATTGTTAAATATCGAAAAATATTTCCTCAAGAAGTCAGAAATAAATTATAAACAATATTAAAATTAAGTAAGAACTGTTTAATAACTTTGAAATTGAAAAAATTAAAAATATTTACAAAATATACAAAATTGAAATATCATATACGGGACAATTTGAAATTATAAGCGGTAATAAAAGGTATACATAGTTTTAAATTTAAATTGAATAAGCGATCCAAATTGAACAATTTACAAATTGAATAATTCAAAATTGGGCAATTTTAGGTTTAAAGTCTGTAACAATGAATAATTTTCAATTGGACTGTTTTCAAGTTGAAAAATTATTATATAGAAACCTGATAAATAAGAAATTAAAAATTATTGTTTTTAATTATGTAATTTTCTATTTAATTTCTTCCTTTTGCACAATTTTAAATTGGGAGCGTTCAAAACAGTTTAATTTTTAATTTAAAAGTTAATAATTGAATAATTTCAAATTAAAAGCTTTAATTTTTTTATTATTAGATCAATTTTAAATTTATAAAATTTTCATTGTCGCTTTTTAAAACTGCTTTAATTTAAAATCTGAAATTTAGAAATCAGAAAATCTTAAATAAATTATACAATATTTTAAATGATCCTAACTTAATATTTTCAAATATGCAAAAATAAAATTCAATTTTAATCTGTCTAAAATTTTTTTATTTTTCATCATTTTGGAATAAAGGATTGTTTAACAAAATTATTGTCAGGAAACCAAGCCTGCTTTTGCGTGCGTCAGGAAATCTATATACAGGAGCCGAATCGCTAACGTGATAAGAGAAGGCTTAAATTAAAACAGTAGAAAACTTACGAGAGTTGAATTTCAATCAATTGTAGCCTTTTTTTAGGGAAAATTTTTCAGCTATAGAAAAATTTACTTTAAAAAATGGAAACGGTAGAGAATATTATCCCCGAAAAGATTTATAAAAAATTAATTAAAGTTTATCCATTTTTTTTAAATTTATATGAAGCGATAATTGGACGACTGAAAAATTCCACAAAATAAAATTCTCGATACTGTAAAATTTCCGAATAATAAAATTCCCAAATAATAAAATTTCTAAATAATAAAATTTCCAAATTATAAAACTCTGTAATTCAATCTGTTAATTTTTTTTTTAATATCATTTTTTTATTAACAATACAATAATCAAATATTTTGATAAAAAAAAATTACTTATAGTTTTTTAAAGTTCTGAAATTATTGTTTGATTTTAAAATAACAATAATTGAAAAAATGTACCTCTGGATGAAAATTGTTTTGTAATAATAATTTTAAATTCAAGTACTAATATTAGGAAGTTTAAAACTTAAAAATTATTTTTTTAAAGTTTTAGATTATTGTATTTTTAATAAATAAATAGAATTCATAAAAAATTTATTGTTTAAATTCGGGAATTTTATAATTCAGTAATATTATAAACTTTCGAGAATTTCATTATACATAATTGTTCTAATCTCTCAATATTATAAACTATTCGGGAATTTTATTTTTCGGTATTGTTCAGTCATCCAAGCGATAATAAGAAAAATATTAATTGCAAAGAATATTGTTGAAATAAATTTTGTTGTTCTAAATTTTGAAATATTTATCAAAAATATTGTTTTTCATTTGAAAAACTATTTTTCATAGATCTGACTTTTTGCACGGCCACTGCCTTAATCAAGAAAAGTATTAAAATAAAGGGAATACAATTTATTTGAAAGCTGAAAATGTATTTACATTTTGTTTTTCGATAAAATAGAGCAATTTGAATAATTTTCCTATTAGGAATTCAAATGAAATTATTGCACGTGGAATCAGGGTAACAGCAGGGTGTACATGCAATAGAGAAAAGCATTCAGTAATTTCAGTATTTGGAATAATGCCAAGTACTATCTTTTAGTTGTAACTTGACCAGAATTAATTGCATCAGTTTGCTTTCTATGATATCTTGCTTGCAATAAAATTTATATTATAAGAACACTTTATGAATTATAAGGTAAATTTTATATAAAATCTTTCAAATTCCACATCTGTTTGAATTAATTATTAAAAAATTTAAAAAAATTTCATGTTTAGAATATTTCGCACATGAAACTTAAAAAAAGAGTGAATAAATAATAATAAAAATTACAATTGATTAAACAATTTTAAGATTATTTAAGAAGATTATTTAATCCCTTTTTCTTTTAATTGACTATCAAATTTATTTAAATGAAGCAGAAATATTTATTTTTGATCAATTTTTTCATACGAAAAAATTGTTATTGTTTTTTTAATCTTTACCCTTTTTACTTCAAGAATAGTTTTTTTATAGAAAATTGTAATTTTTCTCATGCAATTAAACATTTATATTTTTTTATTATTATTTATATATGAAATAAAATTGGTATGAGAATAAAGTAAATATTCAAAAATAAAGAAATCGCAAAATAAAATGGTATAAATGTAGAATAGAAATCAAAAATTCTTTTTTTATTATAATATTAATATTTCCAAATTAGAGTTATGATGTTTCTGGACTTTCTCAATATTCTAAAATTTAGTGTATGTGAATTCTCTTTTGATAAAGCTCTTTAGGCTTTAAGGAACACATTCTCAACATGTGCCAAGTGAGAAAAAAAAGGATTAAAAGCAAATTTTAAGATCTAATTTAAAAACAATTTTGTTATTAAACATTTTATTTTACCTTGTGATTTTTATCCAAAAAATAATCTTTATATAATATTTTAATATTATTTTAATATTTTTATAATAATCTGAAATTTAGTGTATGTGAATTTTCTTTTGCTAAAGCTTTTCAGGCTTTAAGGAACAGATTCTCAACATGTGCCAAGTGAGAAAAGAAAGATTAAAAGCAAATGTTAAAATCTAACTTAAAGACAATTTTGATATTAAATATTTTATTTTACCTTGTGATTTTTATACAAAAAATAATTTTTATATA
>JAAAKG020018366.1:0-20469 GCA_010014905.2 Druon quercuslanigerum
AGCTCTCATCAGATCACTTGATTGCATTATAAATGCGTCCGTGACTGATGATATATACCGGGACAGGCCCGTAAAAAACTATTCTAAAAATATATGAAAAATCCAACTCTCTAACCAAAAATGTCTTCGACACGTTGAACTGTAACCATCTTAAGCCTGTGACAACATTTACAATTTTTTTATAATTTAATGATAATAATTTTATAATAATTAATTATAATTTAATGATAATAATAATGATAATTTTTTTTATATTTAATGATAATAATAATAAATTACATTTTTTGATTACAGATTATTCTGTCACTTCCGAAAAACAGCCCCAAGGAAATGTATGAACTAATGTGCGAGTGCTGGCAAAGGAATGACGTGGATCGTCCAAGTTTTCGTGAAATCCATCTTTTTTTACAACGAAAAAATTTGGGGTATAAACCGAACAGCAATGATACTTGATACAGGGAACTTGAAGGCTGGAATCTCATCCGGCTTTCCATGATTGGTGAGCTGAACGGTAATTGGAGGACATGCCCATCAACGACCAAATAGATAATGCGACGTTACGGTAAAAATCGAACACTCAAATACGCTACCGTCGGAAATCATCCGCACGGCTAGCGTGAGCGATACTAAAAATTACTGATGTATTTTAAACACGATAACTCGGTCGGATTTGAAGCTGTAGTTTTAAAACTTTTATGGAGTAATCTCTGAAGCCTTATCTTGAATTAGAGTTGAGAAATATTTAAAAATAATAATTAACTGTTAAGTTATTAATTAAAATGTCCAAGCGTTTTATCGAGTTTCAGTCGACTTATTCCACCAGGTCGCACGGCAAAAAAATTGCATTCTTTCAGAACAATTTTTCTGGAGGTTATAATTGTTTATCAAAGTCACATATTCATTTTTTGAAATTAAAGCTAAATAAATTCCGCAGATAATGCTCCTAATCAATTAAAAAAAAAAATTTAACAGAAAAGTGTAAAGAAGGAAATTAAAAAATTTTATTTTTACAACATCACTGATGTGTTTCAAACATTATAAATATTTTGCTCTAAAAGAAGAACACCTGAAATTTATTGGGAATAATCTCTGAAGTCTGACAATTATTTAGAGCAAAGAAATATTAAAAAATATTTATTTATTGTTAAGTTATTACTCAAAATGTCCAAGCGTTTTATGAAGATTCAGTCGTCTTATTCCACCAGGTCGCACGGCGGAAAAAAGCATTCTTTCGGAAAAATTATTCTAGAGGTCATAATTTTTTTGCAAACTTTGATATTCATTTTTTTAAATGCAAGCTAAATAAATTTCGCAGATATTGTTCAAAATAAATTCTAAAAAAAAATTTAACAGAAAAATGTAAATAAGGAAAGTAAAAAATTGTATTTTTAACAAAAACATCACTGATTTGTTTCAAACACTATAAAGATTTTTTTCTAAAAGCAGAAAATCTGAAATTCATAGGGAGTAATCCTTGACGTCTTATCTTTAATTAGAGCAGAGAAAAATTTTAAAATATTTAATAACTGTTAAGTTATTAATTAAAATGTCCAAGCGTTTTATGAAGATTCAGTCGTCTTATTCCACCAGGTCGCACGGCGGAAAAAAAGCATTCTTTCGGAAAAATTATTCTAGAGGTCATAATTTTTTTGCAAACTTTGATATTCATTTTTTTTAATGCAAGCTAAATAAATTTCGCAGATATTGTTCAAAATAAATTCTAAAAAAAAAAATTTAACAGAAAAATGTAAATAAGGAAAGTAAAAAATTGTTGTTTTAACAAAAACATCACTGACTTGTTTTAAACACTATAAATATTTTTTTCTAAAAGTGGAAAATCTGAAAATTATAGGGAGTAATCTATGAAGCCTGATAATTATTTAGAGCAAAGAAATATTTAAAAATATTAATTTCTTGTTAAGTTATCAATTAAAATGTCCAAGCGTTTTATCGAGTTTCAGTCGTCTTATTCCGCCAGGCCGCACGGTAGGAAAAAACTATTTTTTCGAACATATTATTCTAGAGGTTATAATTTTTTCTTAAAGTCAGATATTAATTTTGTTAAATTAAAGCTTAATAAATTCTGCATATAATCTTCCTATTCAATTTTGAAATTTTTGTTTCTACAGGATAATGTAAAAAAGAAAAGTGAAAAATTATTTTTTTAACAACAACATCACTGATGTGTTTAAAACATAATAAATATTTTTCTCTAAAAGTTTAAAGTTTTAAATATACAGAGAATAATCTTCAATCTCTTACCTTTTATTTAGGACAAAAAAATAAAAAAATCTAAACAGGTTTTAGAGATATGAATAAAAATGTCTAAGCGTCGCATTTTCGTTTTCGTGAAAAAAGTAATATTATATTTGTTTTTTACTATATTATATTTTATTGCAACTTTATTTTTCTCAGTTTAAATATTTATTTATTAAGCTAAAATTTGTAATTTGTTTGAAAATTAATTAAAAGTTCAACTTTTTTGTTCAAGATTAAACTATTTGGCATAAAGTTTAAATATTCGATTAAAAATTATCTTTTAATGTTTTTTGCAAAATGAAACTTAAAGAAACTTAATTTATTATTTAAAAAAATCTTATTTCGGTGAATAATTAATCTTTTAGGCAAAAAATTTATCTTTTTGGGACAAAATTTAATTATTTGGTCAAAAATTGATTTGTTTCGGTTGACGATTCAACTGTTTTGTCGCGAATTCGGCTTTTTGATCGAATTTAACTCTTTTTTATCTAAAATTAAAATTATT
This sequence comes from Druon quercuslanigerum, assembly GCA_010014905.2. Lineage (NCBI taxonomy): Eukaryota > Metazoa > Arthropoda > Insecta > Hymenoptera > Cynipidae > Druon > Druon quercuslanigerum. The sequence continues at coordinate 2,765 of JAAAKG020018366.1, forward strand.
TTTTGACGCAAATATAAAAAATTTTACATTTTTAATTGAAAAATATTCAGTTTGGTTTAAGGGCTTTTTTAAGTAGACAATGAATTTCTTCAAATGAAATTTTAACTACACAATTTTTGGTTTAAAATAGATACTTTTAATTGCAAATTAATCATTAAAAAATAATTTCAGTTATTTTTTTAAAAATTCACAGTATTTTCTGAAAAATTTAAATATTTAGTTAGATTAGTTTTCTCTGAACTAGAAAATCTATCTTGATTGAGAATTCAACTTTTTCAAGTTAAAAAATTTCACGATACAATTTTTAATTCAAAATCAGTTGTTCTTGTTTGAAAACGTAACTATTTGTCTAAAAAGTCGTATTCAAATAGAAAATTCAATTATATTGTTTAGGTTTAAAATTAATTTTTTCAACTTAAAAAATTTAATTATACCATTTTTTGGCGATATTTCGTAATTTTGGTCGAACGTAAATTTTCTTGGTTGAAAATTCAACTACTTCGTAAAAAAACTCATCTTCGTGAGTTGAGGATTTAACTTATTTCCTGAAAATTCCCCTTTCTGCTGGATTTCTACTATTCTTAAATAAAAATAGAATCTATTCTAGATTCAATTCCATTTATTTTTTTGAAATTTTATCTTTTTAGTAAGACAATTCTCTTCTGCATTAGAAATTAATGTTTTTGGTTTAAAATTCGCTTTTTTAGTTATAAAGTAATTAGCTATTTGGTGCAAATTCGTTTTTTCTTATCAAATTTAACTGTTTTTTATTCAAAATTAAAATATTTTTGGTGAAAATATCAACTATTACATTTTTAGTTCAAAAATTATCAGTTTAGGTTGAGGGTCTAAATTTGTTCCCATTGTACTTTTTTTTATTTATTGCATTTAGTTATAAATTTTTTTTTTGAGTAGAAAATGAATTTCTGCGAAAGAAATTTCATCTATACAATTCTTAGTTGAAAGATTATATTTTTAAATGAAAAGTGATATTTTTCAATAAAAATTTACACAGTTTGGTTCAAAATCCATCTTTTTTCTAAGCAAATATAAAATTTAGTTACATTTTTTTCTATCTTAATTAGATTATTGAAAATTTATTTTTTTGTTACAAAAACAATTTTTGAAATTTAATTTTTGTGTTACACTGAAAATGCTTCTTTTTGAAGAAAATTAATCCTCTGGCTGAAAATTCCTATTTTTAGTTTCTTTTAAAGAATAAACTATTTTGTCGAAAATTCATCTTTTTGGGGAAAAATTTAACTATTTTGTCAAAAATTAATTTTTTTGGATGATGATTCAACTATTTTGTCGGATATTCATATTTTTTAGTCAAATTTTTTCTCTTCTTCCTTTTAAATAATATATTTTTTGACATAAATATTTAATGTTACATTTTTTATTAAAAATTTATCAGTTTTGTTTAAGAATTAAACTTTTATTTTATTTGATTTTTTTTGTTTTTTAAAATTTAAGTTTTATAACTGAAACTTTCTCTATATTTTTTTTGTAGCAAATTTAAGTTTTTCTTAAAAATAAGCATGATTATTACAAAATTGATTTTTTTTTTAATTTTTATTTTCTAGTAGAAAATCAATTTTTCAAATTAAATTTCAACTACACAATTTATGATTTCAAAATGATATTTGTAATTGGAATTTGATCTTTTTCAGTTAAAACTTTAATACTTTGGTTGAAAATTAATCTTAATGCTAAAAAATTCCAAATTTTAGTTAAATTTTTTTCTATGGTAATTAAAAAATTAATTTAGTAAAAATTATTTTTTTTGTTACAAAACAATTTTTAAAAATAAAAATGTATGTATTATGGAAAAAAATCTTCTTTTTGGTAGTAATTTAATCGTCGCGGATGAAAATTCATCATTTTGATAAAATATTTAAATATTTGGTCAAAATTTGATTTGTTTTTGTTAAAGGTTCAACTTTTTTGTCGCAAATTTATCTTATTTTGACAAATTGAATCTTATTTTCCTTTAAGTAATATTTTTTTAAAAATAAATATTAATTGTTACATTTTAAATTAAAAAATAATTAGCTTCGTTTCAGGATTTCACTTTTATTTCATTTTGTTTTGTTCTGTTTGTTGCAAATTAATTGTATACCTGAAAATTTAACTATTCTATTTTTCATAGGAAAATTAAAGTTTTTATTAAAAAATAATCATCTTTATTTGCAAATCATGTTTTTTTTATATGTTTATTTTATAGTGGAAAATAAATTTCTTCAAAGAAAATTTTCACTACACAATTTATGGTTTAAAAATGATATTTTAAATTGAAAATTGATCTTTTTCGTCAACATTTTAATCGTTCCATTAAATATTGATCTTTTTGTCGAAAAATCCAAAATTTAAGTAATTTAAAAACAAAATTTTTTTGTTACAAAATACAATTTTTTAATAAAAACGAAATTTATTATGACAATAAATCTTCTTTTTGGTAGAAAATTAAGCATCTAGACTAAAAATTCTTCCGTTTGTTAAAAAATTCAACTGTTTGGTCAAAAGTGTATTTGTTTCGATTGACGATTCAACTATTTTGTCCCAGATTCTTTTTTTTTAAATCGAACTTAACCGTTTTCTGTTTTCATTTTAAATAAATTTATTTTTTTATTTAAATATTAACTGTGACATTTTAATTTAAAAATTTATTAGTTTTTTTTAGGATTTTCTTTCAGTTTTTTAAAAAAATTAATGTATTTTTTTCAATTTTCAATTTTAGTAGAAAATTAATTTCTTTAAATTAAATTTTAACGACGCGCAATTTATGTTAGCAAAATTATTTTTTAAATTGAAAATTGATCTTTTTTAGTTAATATCTTAATAGTTTGGTAAAAAATTCTTATTTTCGATACTAAAATCAAAAATATGATTCATTTTGTCTATCTTAATTAAAAAATTAATTAATTGAAAATTCGTTTTTTGATGTATTTAAAAATTACTTTTGTCAACTTGAAAAATTCTACTACACTATTTTTGATTGGAAATTAGATTTTTCTTGTTAAAAATGTAACTTTTAGTTTAAAAATTCGTTCTCATGAGTTAAAAGTGTTTAAATTTTGATACTTGTACTTCAAATAGAATATTCTTTTTTCTTTTTTGGGTTTGAAACTTTTGTTAAAGATTGAACTATTTTCTTAAACATTCGTTTTTTGGCCGAATTTGACTATTTTCAAACAAAAAATAAAATATAATTTGGTGCGAATTTCATTTATTATATTAAAAATGCATAGCTTTGGCTAAAGACTAATCTTTTTGAATTAAAATAATTATTTTCGTTTGAAAATTCGATTCTTCATATTCTTGAAAATATATTTTTCCACTTCCCGTCCTTAAAATTTTCAGCTTTAACAAAAAAAAAAAAGAATTTTCAACAAGGATAAAAAATATTTACCTCCCGACTGATTTTTCCAAACCCTCGACCACCGTGCGGCCTCGCGGAAAAGGCCAACTGTTCGCAACGCTCAGACATTTTTATTCATAACTTAATAACCTGTGAGTGTTTTTTATTTTTTCTTGTCTTAAATTAAAGACAATGTTTCAAAGAATGTTTCCTGCAAATTTTGGACTCTCAGCTTTAATTTTGAACAAGTAATGATGTTTGAAAGTCACGAGTGATTTTTCCAAACCCTCGTCCACCGTGCGGCCTCGTGAAAAAGGCCAACTGTTCGCAACGCTCCGACATTTTTATTCATAACTTAATAACACGTGCGTGTTTTTTATTTTTTCTTGTCTTAAATTAAAGACAATGTTTGAAAGAATATTTCCTGTAAATCTCGGACTCTCAGCTTTAATTCTGAACAAGTTATGATGTTTGAAAGTCACGACTACTTTTTCCAAACCCTCGTCCACCGTGCGGCCTCGTGAAAAAAGCCAACTGTTCGCAACGCTCCGACATTTTTATTCATAACTTAATAACCCGTGAGTGGTTTTTATTTTTTCTTGTTTTAAATTAAAGACAATGTTTCAAAGAATGTTTCCTGTGAATTTCGGACTCTCAGCTTTAATTATGAACAAGTTATGATGTTTGAAAGTCACGAGTGATTTTTAGTGGCTGTCGCGCTAGCCGTGCAGATAATTTCCGAGGATAGTGTAGGTGACGACTCGACAATAACCATTCTGCGAATCGATATCCCAAATTGATGTTCGATATAGAGACACGTCGACGGACGGTCGCAGTTGCTATTCTATAAAAATGCAATCGATATGTCGGTGCTAGAAATGATTCTATTCCTCAGATTGTTTAAGGAAATGTTGTTGAATTTGAAGAATATAATTAATAAATGTGATTGCATGCCATGAAAAATAAGAGAAAATGTTAGAATGTAGGAAAAGGCAGGGAAAAATGAACTGAAAAATAATAATGGAGAAAACGGAAAAAGAGAATAAGAATCTGGCAAAAAATATTCCTCGGCTTAACAGTTTCACTGACTATCAGAGCTCAAGTGGCGTTCTAAATGCAAAAGGTTTTCTTTCCAGAAAATCAAATTTTTTTTCAAACATTTTCTTTGCCGTTAATAAATTTATATATTAGTGTCTTTTTATTAATTTTATAAATTTTCTAAAAACGTTTTAAATAATTTTGTTTTTCTTTTAGTATGCTCTTGTTGAAAAATTTGTAAATTTACACAAACCTGTTCTGGTTAATAATCATACTATATTAAGGAACCAATACCAATCAATTAAATAATTTATCATTTGAAAAATCTTTATTCAGAAAATAATTTACTTATATTTTTCTGTTACAAAAGTTTTTAAAAATATTTAAAAATTACTTTGATCTTGCACATAAAAAAAAAGTTTTTGGTATTTTCCGACAAAAATTTATGGACTTTTCCTTGTTTATACCAAACCCTTTTTATGGAGATATAGAAAGAAAGAATTTATATTTTCATAGAAAAATATTTTAATTTTTTGCGAATTGTTTGTTTGATATTGTTAAATTCTTTGATCTGAATCTCTTTTTATGGTCATGTTTTAAAATTTTTTCTATATATTTAGATATCTATGATTTTTATATTTCTTGGCCAAAAAAGTGATCCAGTTTAATTTAAAAATAATTTACTTCGAATAAAGATTTAAATATTTTCTAAAAATTGTGTTTTTATGAGTTTAACTGCTTTTTAGTTACATTAAAAAATTTCTTGGTTGAACATCTTGCTCTCTTGGTATAAAAATAATGCTCGATCTATTTGATTTTTTTTCATTCACGTTAAAAAAATTTAATAATTAAATTAAAAAAATAATTTAATAATTTAGTTGAAAATTTATGTATTTTTCTCAATCACTATATTTTACCAGAAAAATTAATGTTGTTATTTATAAATTTATTTTGTTTGTTCAAAAATGCAACTATTTAAAAACAAATATTTTGTTTAAATTTTTTTAGGGTGAATATTAATTTTTTAACTAAAAATTTTACTATTTTTTACCCCTTAGCTTTTCCCTTGTCTATTATAAATCATTTAAATTAAAATTAATTAAAATTTTTTCTCTCCTAAGCAATTAAATTTAAAGTTATATTCTTGAGAAAAAAAATTCTTTTTGAGGAAGGCATTCAACCTTGTTTTCTGGATGTGGATATTTAAAATATTTTCACTCAATACAATCACAATGCCAGTAAAAAAAATTCTTTATTTTCAGAATTTGTATCATTCTTTGTTATAAAAAGTCGTCTTTTTTAGTTTAAAATTATTTATTTTTATCACAGATTTATGTTTTATTTTTTTAATTATTTTTATTCACATTAAAATATTTCTTGGTTGAAATGTCAGAAGTTTTTGTTTCAAATATCAACTATAACATTTTTCGATAAAAATTTATATCTTATTGAAAAAAGTTTAAATTATTGTATGAATTTTAAATTAATTTTTTAAAGATTATTTATTTTTTTGAATTTTTTATTTCCTTACATGTTTCTTGCAAATTAATTTCATTGAATTCCTCGCTTTCAATGCAATTGCGAATATTCTGAATTATAAATATTTTTTTCCATTTTTCTTTTAAATATAATTTTTAGAAATTATATTTTCTGAAAAAATATTTTTGTTTTTAATGAAAAACTTTTAATATTTACTTTATTTGAAGAAAAATTTTTTTTTTTCACTTTTTCTTTCAAACTATAAATTTTAGAAATCACAATATTGGTGAAATTTTTTTTTTTATTATCCTGTTTATTAAAAAATTATTCTTATTTGATCAAGAATTCAAGGTCTGTTTTGATTCAAATTTTTTTTGTTCACATTAAAATACTTCTTACTTGAAATATCAAATTTTACATTTTTCGCTCTGAATTAATATTTTTTGTTTAAAAATTAGATTTTTTGTTGGAAAGATACACTACTTTCTTAAAATTTAATATAAATTGTTAAAAATTCATATCTTTGTTTAACAATTTTTATTTTTATTCGCTTAATATAATTTTTTAATTTTTTCAGGACATTATAGAAAGTTTCACTAATTGTTTGAAACTCGAATTAAATTTTTTTTAATTCAATTTTTTGGTTGAATATTCATAATTTCAGGTAAAAATTGATGTATTTGGTTTAAAACTTTTTTTTTGGGGGATTTAAAGAAAAAAAGAAATTATATTTTTGGTTTAAAATTAATATTTTTGAGTTGAAAATTTATCTTTTCTATTTAAAAATTTAATAATTTGGTTGAATTCCACTATTTTTTATGTCAAAATAAAATGTTTTTGGTTAAAATCTGAATTTCTTTATAAAAAAGTCATTTTTTGTCGAAAATTCGTCTTCTTGGTTGAAAATTTAATTATTATATTAAAAGTTTAAATACTTGTTTTTTAATGTTTTTTTCGCCTCTTAGATCTCACTTTTTTTTTTAAATAGGCGATTTTTTCATTTTTCTCTTATGCTGTGAAATTAAAAAGTTATATTATGAAAGATAAATATTTTTTACGAAAGATTTAACCTTTTTTCTCAATGTCAAAATTTAAAATCTTTTTGCTTCATACCGTAATTTCAGTTTTTCAGAGAAAAGGTAAAAAATACCGTTTTATTCACAAAAAAGTGAAATACTAGATAAAAAATTTTTTTTTTGTGATATTGTTTGTGAATTTTTTGGTTTTACTTGAAAATTAAAAAGGGACGATATAAAAAAAATACTTTTAACATGTCCTAAAATACTTTTTTAAATAAAAATACCATATACAATACATTTTTGTATGTAACTAAAAATTTGAGAGGATATGAGCTTGAAATTTAAAAAAACTTAAGCAACTCTGGTATTACAATTCTGCTTTTTTTTAAATTTTAAATCTTAAGCCCATAGGATTTTTTTTAGAAAATAAAGTTCATTATTTGATCAAAAGTGTATCAACTTTCAGTGATAAAATTTAAAGAAAATTTTTTTTTACAGGATATCTATTATAATTAATGCTTCATCAGTATAGGTCTGTAAATATAGTATTGTTAAAAGTCGGAAAAATTGATGAGGAATTTAATCAGTTTTCAGCGATGGCATAAAAAAGGAAAAAAAAAGATCAATCGGATATAAAAAGCTTATGAACCGCATATCAGAGGTTTGTAGAACATTATACAGAATATGATATTTGATCCCTCCCTTTCAAATTAAAAAGGCATTGTATTAAATTTCACCCTGAAAATAGGAAAGATTTAATGTTTGGAAAAATATGTTTTCAGGAAAGAAATGCTTAAGAGGAGTTATTAAATTTACAAAAAATAAATTTCAAGTATTTATTTAAATTAATTTAATCTTAACCTGTGAAACGTAGTTGGCGAAATGATGATTAATCAATTCAAATTTTTTTCGAAATTTTCAGATTTACTTTTCAGAAATGATTAATATTTTAATCTATTATTTATTTTTTCATTATCTTTTTAAATTTAGAGCATTTATTAATTTTTTGAAACATACTTAAAAATAAAATAAATATTTTCTTATTTAAAGGCTTTCAAATATGAAGAAAACTGAAAAATTTGGTTAAAATAATTTTTATTTGGAAATTGATACATTTGAAAAATTCCGTCACATCACCAGGATCAGACTCTCCGATTTTTCAATTTGAAGAAAAATATTTTGAAATTGAATGATGTATGCTTTTTTATCGATTTATGGAAGATGTTATTGGCGATTTTTCCTTTTTAAACAATTTGGCGTTTCTCGGGTACACAGAGGAAATTTATAGTTGTGAGGATTTTTCCTCGGGGGTTAGGAAATGACAGTGATAGAAACAAAGCGGAGATATCCGGCAGAAAGGGGATACACGGAAAAATGGATTTGACGTTCGACGAACATCGACGATTCGACGATTCGACGTCAGTGACGGCGAAATTCTAGTATTTTGAATCATTTTATTATTCGACACAAATACATTCCAGAACGTGACTAAGGTGCTGTCCATGCTATGTTTGCTGACAGTATCAATTTCGGAATAACGCGAGCGGATTTATACCCAAGCGCATTCTATAGCCCAAATAACGTGGAAATTGCCTTTCGCCTCTATAGCGTATGACGATGTTGTAACAGATGCAAATTTCAAAACCGTCTCTCATTTCAAAAATTATTTTTAACAAAAAATTTCAAAAAGAAATAAAAGGATAAAAAATGTTTATTTTTGAAATTTTAAAAACTTATATTTATCCAGAAGATATGTTAATTCCTTGCATTGGCATAATTCCTTATATCTGTTTAATTTTCTAAATTCCTTGAATTGTTTAGATTCTTGAAATTCTCTAAGTTCGTGAATTTCTAACGTTCTACGAAGACCTTTAATTACATATTATTCTTCAGTTGTATAATTTTTTTGAATTCTATGAGTTCCTGGAATTCTAAGAATTTCTTGAATATTAAGAATTTCTGTGATTTAATGAATTCATTGAATTCTATGTATTTCTTGGATTTCATGAATTCCTTCAATTCTATAATTTTTTTAATTTTTTGAATTCTCTGAATTCTTTCAATTCCTTGTATTGTATGCATTCCTTGAATATTAGGAATTAAATGCTTGAATTCTATGAAATCCTTGAATTCTATGTGCTCCTGAAATTCTAAGAAATTCTTGAATTTTAAAAATTTCTGGGACATAATAAATTCATTGAGTTCTGTGAATTTCTTGGATTTCATGAATTTCTTCAATTCTATGAATTCCTTACGTTCTTTGAAGTCCCTTAATTCCATATACTCCTTCAGTTTTATGAATTCCTTGAATTCTATAAGTTCCTGGAATTCTAAGAATTTCTTGAATTTAAGAATTTCTAGTATTCCTAGTATATTTTCTAGTATGCCTTAAATTCCTCGAATTCTATTAATATCTTGAATTCTATAAAATCCCCGAGTTCTATGAATTCCTTGGATTTCATGAACTCGTTGAATTTTTAAATCTCCTTGATTATTCTAAATTTCTTGGATTCTAATAATTCCATGAATTCTAATAATCCCTTTAATTCTATGAATTCCTTTAATTTTATGAATTCCTTGAATTCTATGAATTCCTTGAATTCTATGAATTCCTTGAATTCTATGAATTCCTTGAACTCGATGAGTTCCTTTACTCTTATGCAGTCCATCAATGTTATGATTTCCATGAATTCCTTAATATCTATGAATTCCTTTATTTCTATGGATTTCTTATATTCTACGAATTCCTTTAATTACATTAATTCCTCCGATTCCTTGAATGGTGTGAATTCTTTGCGTTAAAAAAGTCTTAGAATTCCTTATATTCTAAAATTTCTGAAATTCTATGATTTCCTTGAATTCTAGGAATTTCTTGAATTCTGTGAATTTCTTTATTTGTATTAATTCTTTAAATTCTATTAATTCCTTTAATTCTGTGAATTCTTTGCATTCTATGAACATGCCTTGAATTCCTCGAATTCTAATAGTATCTTGAATTCTATTTATTCCTCGAGTTCTATGAATTACTTGTATTTCATAAACTTGTTGAATTTTCAGATCTGCTTAATTAATTAAAATTTCTTGTATTATAATGATTTCTTAAATTCTATTGATTCCTTGAATTCCGTTAATTCCTTAAGAATATTAGTTCCTTCAATTCCTTGAACTCTAAAAATTCTTTAAATTTTCTGAATTCTTTTAACACCTTGAATTCTTGGAATTTCTTGAATTCTATGAATTCCTTGAACTCGATGAGTTCTTGTCGTTTTATGAATTCCTTCAGTTTTATAAATTCATTGAATTCCTTTAATTCTATGAATTCTTTTATTTCTATGAATTTCTTATATTCTACAAATTCCTTTAATTGCATTACTTCCTCGAATTCCTTCAATGCTGTGAATTCCTTGCATTAAAAAAGTCTTAAAATTCCTTGAATTCTATGAATTCCCTGAATTCTAAAAATTTCTTGAATTCTATAAATTCCTTGAATCCTATGAATTTCTTTATTTCTATGAATTACTTTAATTATGTTAATTCCTTGAATCAAAGAAGTTCCTTGAATTTTTTGAATTCCATGGATTTCCTAACATCTGTGAATCCCTACATTCTATGAATTCTTTAAATACAATAAATAGCTTAAATTCTGTAGAATTCTCTGATTCTAATAATTTCATACATTCAATGAGTTCATTGAATTCTGGTTGAGTTTTATGGACTACTTGGATTTTATTGATTTTTTAAATTCTACGAATTTCTGAAATTCTATAAATTCTTTGAATTCTATGAATTTCTTTATTTCTATGAATCACTTTAATTATATTAATTTCTCGAATCCCTTGAATTAAAGAAATTCCTTGAATTATATGGATTTCCTAAATTCTATGAATTCCTTGAATTCTGTGTATTCTTTGAGTTCTATGGACTCTGAATTTTATCAATTCCTTAAAATCTATGTAGTCCTTGTAATATATGCATTATTTAATTGCATAAAATCCTTGTAATAAATAAGTTCCTGGAATTACCTAAGTTTTTTTGAACACTTTAAATCCTTAAAATTGTCTAAAATTCTTCAAAATCCTAAATTTTTCTAATTTCTCGAACTTGCAATTACACTAATATTTAATTCAAAATTTTTGGTCTAGTGCTTCAAAACCTTCAAAATGGTCAGCTATAGATTTATATCTGTAAAATAAAACATTACAGTAAACGATAAGAATATAAATATTGATTTTCATTGTTTTCGGGAATTTACTAATTTCGAAAATTAATAAATTTCATCAATTCGGCATTTTTAAAAATTTTCTAGTTTCTTTAGTTATCAATTCTGAAATATTTCAATTCTGTTAATAAATATTTTCAGTACTTTTATTTATTCCTCTGTTAATTTAAAATCTCGGAAATTTTCATTTCGCGCAAATTTTCTGATTTGGTAATTATTTTCACGGAAAAGTACACGTGATTTAATTTGAAAATATTTTACTTGTGACATATTTTACTTTCGCAGAAACATAGAATGTATACTGTTTTACATTTTCCTATTAAAGTAATTTTTTTAAAAGACTTTAATTCTCAACGCAAGGTTATATGTGTAACATTTTCCAGAAATATTTGCCTCATTTCGGTACGCTAATTTTCCCAGAGTTTGTTCTGTGACATCGTTAGCAAACATAAAAATTATGTAGTAGAGTTGCGTTTTCCGCAAACAGTTTGCAGGATTACTGGTTGTTAAAGCTTGACCTAGAATGATGGTTTAAGACCAGGTTCTTTTTAGTTTTTCAATGGTGATTTTATACTTTCTGGAAAATCAATTCACCACTTTGAAAGATTATGGTGAGAAAACAAGAAAAAGGGGACTTTTATTATTTAATTATTATTTATTTTTTATTATTTCTAATTTATTAAAAAATTTAATTATTACTTGATCCAAAATATTACTTACACGAATTTTTAACTAAAAAAATACATGTTTAACAAAAAATGTAATTTTTGAATTTCCAGTAAGAAAATTTTATTTTAATTTATTTAAAATTTTTTAAAATTCTTTTTAATATGATTTCATACTTTTTACAAAATCAATAGACAGCTTAAAAAGGTTTTGTGGGAAAAGAAGAAGGAAATATTTTTATTTTTTTTATTTTGAAATTATAATTTTTCCGTGAGTGTTCCGCGATGTTAAGGAGTTTAAAGTATTCAGAAAATTTAAAGAATTTTCAGAGTTCAAGGAATTTAAGGAACTATTATTTTTGAAGAATTAACGGAATTCAAGAAATTCATAGAAGTCAAGCAATTCATAGAATTCAAGGAATTCATAGAATTCAAGGAATTCATAGAATTCAAGGAATTCATAGAATTCAAGGAATTCATTAAATTCAAGGAATTCATAGATATTAATGAACTCAATGAATTCATAACATTGAAGGACTTCATAAAACTAAAGGAACTCATCGAGTTCAAGGAATTCATAGAATTCAAGAAATTCCAAGAATTCAAGGAGTTTAAAGAATTCAGAAAATTTAAAGAATTTTTAGAGTTCAAGGAATTTAAGGAACTATTATTTTTAAGGAATAAACGGCATTCAAAGAATTCATAGAATTCAAGGAATTCATAGAATTCAAGAAATTCATAGAATTCAAGGAATTCATAGAATTCAAGGAATTCATAAAATTCAAGGAATTCATAGAATTCAAGGAATTTATAGAATTCAAGGGAAGAAGGGAATATTTTTATTTTTTTTATTTTGAAATTATAATTTTTCCTTGAGTGTTCCGCGATGTTACGTAACAATATTTAAATTATTATTTAATTAATAAATTTTAATAATTAAATAATTTAAAAAATAATTCACGTATTTAAATACAAAAATTTTTAACTAAAAGAGATACATTTTTTGCAAAAATATAATAGTTAAATTTTCAGTTTAAAAATTGACTTTCATTTAATTTAAATTGTCGTTCAGTTATTTTTGACTTGAATTTTATACTTTCTTCCAAAATCAATAAATGTCTATGAAATGTTTTGGGGGGCAAACAAGAAAAATGGCTGTAGATGTATGACTTTTATTTTTTAATTTCTTTTAAAATTAAAACTTTCAGTGTTACATTAGGAATATTTTAATAATTATTTATAAAATAAATTCAAATTATTAAACAATCAAAACACTACTTACTTATTTAAATACACAAATGTTGAACTAAGAAAATATGCATTTTAAACCAAAATTTAATCGTTAAATTTTCAGTTAAAAAACAATTTATAATCGTAAAACAATTTAAAATCACACCATAATTTTTTCACTAAATAGTTAAATTCTCTAACAATTATTTCAAGTTTTAACCAAAGATATTAGTCTTTTTCAACTATGAAGACATTTTTCGGAAATTTATCAATTTCCAACAAATTAGTTAAATTACCAACTAAAAAGATAAATTTACAATTAAAAAGGAATTAATTTGCGATAAAAAAATAAAATATTTTAGTAAAAGGCTTGATTTTTAAATAAATAGTTCAATATAAACCTCAAAAAGAAAATTGGTCAATTGTAAATGAACTAGTTAAAATTTCAGTTTAGAAAAGTAATTTTAAATAAAACCAAAGCCATAAGTTAACAATCAAAAAGATAAATTTTCTCCCTAAAGGAGTGAATCTTTAGGAAAGTAAATAAATTTCCAATTAATTATTTAAATTCCAAATTAAAAATCATAAAATTTTAACCAAAAATTAAATCGTTACACTTAAAAAAAAAATTGCGAAAAAAAATAATTTAAAAAAAAATAGTTACATTTGCAATGAAAAAGACGAATTTTTAAATAAAAATATGCATCTCAAACAAAGTTATAACTTTTAATTTTGCTGATCAAAAGAAGAATTTTCTAAAAATTTTCTAAATTACATAGATTTACAATTAAAAACGGAATAATGCAATTTTCTCTTAAAAAAATAAATTTTTATAGAAAATTTCAAATAATTTTCAATCAGAAAATAAATTTTTAAGCAAAAATAATCATTTTTCATAAAAAGGAGGAATTTTTAACAAAATACTTGAATTTTGAACGCTAAAAAAACGATTTTTCAAAGAAATAATACAATATTAAACCAAAAACATCAACCTTCAAGCAAGAAGATAAATTTTCTATTAAAAAAACAGACGAATCTTCATCAAAATAAGTGTATTTTTGAACAATTAGTTGCATGTTAAACCTAAAGACCTAGATTTCTATCTAAAAATAGAACTATAAATTAAAATTATTTAACTTAAAAAAATAATTTTTTTTTCCAGAAGAAATTTTTTTTTAATAGAATAGTTTATTTTTACTTAATTTCTTTAATTTTAAATCGACAATATTATTGTGTAACAAAAAAATTGTTTAACCAAAATATATGAATTTTCAACAAAAAAGTTGATTGTTTAAGCAAATGATTATTTTCACTACAAAAAAGACAAATTTTTAATAAGATTTCTTTTCAAAATAGTCAAATTTTAAAATTGGAAAGAAAAAGTTTATAATTGAAAATGGGAATGTTGAAATTTCAGTTTAAAAAATTAATTTTTAACAAAAAAAACATCTTATCCCATTGAGTATTGTATATGCTAAGTGTAATTTCGTTTTTAAAAATACACCATATTTTTAATTTTAAAATTTCACGTTTACTTCACAAGTTTCGCCAATTACGTATAGGATTATTTATAAGACGATGGTAGTGTCACGAGTTCATATAAATGTTGGAATGCTGAATGTTGCGATATATATATATATATATATATATAAGATGTACAATGTACATATAGTTCATAAAAAAATTTTACATAACAGAGTGTAATTGGTAGACTAAGGATCACTATTTGACCACATTTTTCACAATAAATTGATTATTTATTTAATTTTCAACAACTTTCGCCAATATTGCGAAATTGAGTTTTGTTCTCCAGAAAAACCACCCAAGACGACTCAGGTGTTTGGCAACAAAATTGTGACCAAATCTTTTCAATACATCTTTTCACAGACCAAAAAAAAAAGTTTTCGATTGTCAAAATATTTTAAAAGTCACAAAATATCATTTCGTGTTCATAAAAAGACATTTTGAAATGTTCTGCGCCGATTTTGTAACATAAATTAAATCGAATTGGGGGTTTTTCTCGAGAACGGTTCAATTGTAAATGACAGCTCAAAACTTGGAGATATATTTTAGTAGTAAAGCTGCTGAATAATGGATTTGCTTTCCTACTTAAAAAAAAATATATGAGAGTGTAGAATGTACATGGCTAATATTAGTGCTCGTTCCACTGCAATTTTGTACACATGCGCGAAAGAATTTAGCGATTAAATTATAAGTAACACAAATAATGTAGATAATAATCTCACTCGCTTTGGGAAATTCGCCGATGTCGATTTACACGCAGCAATTATAGATAGACTTGGATGTATTGTTTAAGACAATAGAAATCATTTATAATATAAGGTACAAAAAAATACTGAAAACAATGTGTGGTTTTGAACATATCTGAAGACCTCATATCTTGTAACCCAGGCAGAATAATTATTCATGATGGAAAAATAATATACAATAATAAATGTTATTTTTAAATTTATCCTAACTAGATTAAAAATTATTATTTTTTTAATATACAATAATATTTAAATTATTACCTCAGTTTATTAGCAATTGAATGGAATTTTTTTAGTTTGATTTGAAATATCAATTTATTTACATAATAAAAAGTTGTGTTTTGCTTTATTATTAGAAGTAGTTCCTTGAATTAGGGTAATTCAAATTCTCTGAATTCTTTTTATTATCTGAATTCCTCTAATTCCCCCAGTTTATTGCATTCTCTGAATTTATTTCATTATTTGAATTCCTTTCCAGGAAATCCATAACTTTCTTGAATGCCATAAATTATCTTTAATCCTTCAATTCTTTGAATTCCTGAAATATCTTAAAATCCTTAAATTCTCTGAATTCTTTGAAATTCTTGAAGTCCGTAAATTCTTACCAATTTATGAACTCGTTGAATTTCTTGAAATATATGAATTAAATTAATTCTATTAATTCTATTATTCATAATAATTTAATTGATTACATGAATTCCTTGAATTTGCAAACTTAATTCAATTTTCTTTTCTCTATTGGATTCTATGAATTCCTTCAAATTCTTCAATTTTTAAAGTTATTTGAATTTTCTGAACTACTTGCATTTTTTAAATTCTTAGAATTCTGCACAAATCCCTTGAATTCACGGAATTTAATGAATTCTCCGAATTTCCTAAACGTAATGAATTCTCCTAATTCTCCGAATTTCTTGAATTCTCGAAATCCCTTGAATTCCTGGAATTCTTTGAACACATTTAGTACTCAAAAAAATCTGAATTCTCTAAATTCTGTGAATCCTCTGAAATATTTGATTTCTAGAAATGCTTTAATTTTTTTAATGTTTTTTAATGCTATAGATACCTTGAATTCCTTGAATTCTTGAAATTACTTGAACTGTTGAATTCCTTGAATTCTTTTGACATGTTTATTCATCAAAGTTCTGTAATTCTGTAAATTATTGAAATTAATTGAATTTTCTGAAATCCTAGCATTTCTTGAATTCCTTGAATTAACTAAATTCTTTAAATTCATAGTTTTTCGGATTTCCCTGAATTCCTTGATTTTTCTGAATTTATTAAATTTTTTGAATTCCTTGAATTAGCTGATTTTCTTCAATTTAGCGAATTCTCTAAAGTCTGTGACTTTCTTGAATTCCTTGAAATCCTTGAATTCTTGAAGTTATTTGAATTTTCTGAACTACTTGCAGTTTTCGAATTCTTAGAATTCTGCACCAATCCCTTGAATTCACGGAATAATTTAAATTCTCCAAATTTCCTAAACGAAATGAATTCTCTTAATCCTCCGAATTCCTTGAATTCTCGATATCCTTTGAATTCCTGGAATTCTTTAAACATATTTAGTACTAAAAAAAATCTGAATTTCCCAGATTCTGTGAATCCTATGAAGTATTTGATTTCTAAGAATTCTTTAATTTCTAGCGATTCTTTAGTTTTTTTTTAATTCTATAAATTCTCCGAATTCCTTGAATTCTCCTGAAATGCCTTGAATGCATGGAATTCTCTAAACCCCTTGAATTTCTGCAATTCTTTTAATTTTCTAAATTCTTTGAATCCTATGAAGTATTTGATTTCTAGGAATTCTTTAATTTTTTTAATTCTATAGATTCCTTGAATTCCTTGAATTCTAGAAATTATTGGAGCTCTTGAATCTTTAAATTCCTTGAATTCATTAAATCCTTTGAATTCTTTGAATTTATTAAATGGTTTGAAATTCTTGAATTCATTAAATCCTTTGAATAAACGACATTTCATAAATTCTCCGAATTCTACGAACATACTAAATTCTCGAAATTCTCCGAAATTCTTGGATTCGCTTAATCTCTTAAATTCCTTGAATTTTTTTCACATCCTGATTTATCCACAATTCTCTAAATTCCCTAAATTTTTTATGATATGAATTCTATAAATTATATGAATTCTATAAAGTATTTTAAATCCTTGAATTCCGCGAATTATGTGAATTCTTGAAAATAATTTAGTTTTCTGAAATCTTTGCATTTATTGAATTCATTGAATTGACTGAATCCTTTGAATTCACAGATTTTAGAATTTTCCTAAATTCCTTGATTTTTCTGAATTGCTTGATTTTTTTGAATTCCCTGTTTTTTTTTAATTCTTTGAATTGGCTGAATTTCTTTAATTTAGCAAATTCTCTATAGTCTCTGAATTCCTTGAATTCCATACATTCCTTAAATTCTTTGA
>JAAAKG020018377.1:0-20468 GCA_010014905.2 Druon quercuslanigerum
TGCAATTTTTCAGATTAGCACCCGATCCCGGCAAAATCCTGCGGTTGTCCTTATGACAAAATTTTAATTATATATATCAGCAATAAAATGTAAATATTTTAAATATAACCGAGTTAAAAAATTATGAATATATTGTGCAATTATAATAGAATGTAATGTAAATTATGTAAAAAATGTATCAATATTGTCTGCGAAAAATTCGATTTTGAGTCAATGAAACATACAAATAGTCAATGGTGAACAGTCACCTGTTGCAACATTTAATCCTACAATATTAAAAAAATAATAATAATAACAATAATAAATAATAATAATAAAAAGTAACAAAATTTCCCGTGAAATTCGGGTAGGTAGAAGCTGTTTCAATCAAAAGTCAATGATTTTTTTACTCTCTAATTTTTCAAAATTTGCAGATATTTCAAAATGTCCGTGAATAGTAAATTATTTTCATAAAAAGTAATTTTTCGTAAATGCTATTTGATTTAAAACACCTTGATACCTACTATTATGAACAATGAAAATTTTAATAAGTCAGGTTTAGAAAAAATTATGCCAGTATATACCTGGCGTTATTCTTCAATGCAGAATCGCAGCCTAACTATTAATGGCCTTAGTACAATAGAGAAGGTTCTCAATTACTCTTTAAAGCGAGAAATTGTGATTTATTAATAAAGTTCAGCTTTTCAAATCTTATTCTTAAATCCATGAAGAATATTTGGTAAAAAGTTTGAAAGTTGAATAAAGTTTAAAGTATGTTTAAAAGTTGTTTAAAATTTAAAAAAAAAATTGTAATGGTAAGTTTTATCAATAAAATTTGAAGTTTTTAAAGATAATATAGTCGAAAATCCTTTTTCAGTCTATAATGAAACGATTTCTTGGGGGTATATTCAAAGATACTACGTTGTAAATACTACGTAGTATTTAAAACGTAGTATCTTTAAATATACCGCCAGGCAACAGCCGCGCCATACCATACCACGGCCTTCGCCCTAACGACGAGAGAAAACTGAACTATGATCCGCTCCGTGATACGCTCGTCTATTTTTGCGTGACAACTGACGAAAGTTACATTAGTCGAAACACTACCACCACTTTTCGAATTCTGTCACCTTGAAATTGTGGAAATTGTTAAAATTGTCGAGTGCGGATGTGATCTGTCAGCTAAGAGGTCCAAAAACATTCATTTCCTTTCGGGTGTGGATCGATTGTTTAACTCTTCTAATCTCGAAGTATCCTAGGTGAGCCCTCCTCTCCAGCACTAATTAAAAGGATGTAATTAACATTGACTATTTGTGTGTGTAATGTCTCGCAGGCTAAACAAAAAGGCTTTCTCTACCGGAGCAACAAAACTCTTTAAACGGTAGTTTTTCTCTTTATTTTAGAGTTAGTTACAGTGCTTATTTCGGTTCTTGACGTCGAATAGTTCATATATACATTTTTAGAAAGAGCTCACTAATATTGTCATTCAATTATTTAGATTTATGTGAATACTTCGATGAGGAAAAATCATGAGTTTAGTGTTACGTGTGACAAGATAATTATCGATATTTTCGTTCTGAACGAGTGCTTTTTATGCCTTTGTTGTCCTTGCAAAAATTGGATACGTTTTTCATTTTTTCAGATTCCTTTGTTTCTCTCTGTTGCACGATTCCTTTTTCCTCTTGATTCCAGCAAATTGTTACAATAATTATAAATTTATAAACAATACGCAGTAGAGCATTTTAAGAAAATGCGCGTAAAACGATCTCTTGATTATGGATCCAAATTTGGAATAAAGCCTGGCTCGTCATGTCCTATTTTTAATAACAACAATCATTCTTAATTTTATAACCAACTATTTAACAAATTGTAATGTATGAATCTTTTTTTTTTTAATTTCCAAGGACACTTATGGTTATTGGTTTGAAAATATTTCATTATGGTGTCACGATTTTATTTAAATTAATGAATAAGATGTAAAATTATTTTCTGTAGATAGTGATTCATAATTTTTATTGAAAGCAACACATTTTTGAAAGTTTGTCTGCTACACCGGCATTGTAAATTCTTAAACGTGAATTATGTAATAGATACTTATCATAATTATGATTTACAAGAACTTACAAGCCTTTATTTCTTTTAAAATTAAACGGAATAACTTCATTCAAGAAGTAAACTTAATGTTCAGTAACAATTCAAAAGTCTTTTACTTTAAAAATTCTTGATTTTACATTTCTATTTTTAAGCGTATATTTTTAATTTAAAGAATTTTAAAGTACAGTATTGATGACTTAAACAATTAAAAATTAAAAACGTTTATAGTCGACATTTTTAAATAAAAAAACAGTATTGTTTTATCAACTAAATATAAATAAATTAATAAATAATTTTAAAATAAATTTTAAATTCGTTCAAAGTTTAAGAATTTCCAGGTGCGATTGAAACTTAATAAACTATTTTCAACTTAAAAATAACTTAATAATAATATATTCTTAATTAAAGATTTTATTAAATTAAAAGTATTATTTCATTAAAAATTATTCACTTTTCAACCCATTTAATTTGAAATATTTTAATTAAGAAAAAGATTAATTATTTAATGTTTAGCAATATTTGACTGTTAATTTCAATACGAGTAAATTGAAGACATATATTTAAAGGAACAAATAATAATTGAACACTTATTATTTCTAGAAAAAATTTCAGTAATTTTAAGAGATAATAAGAAATTTAAAAAAAAATTCAAAATTAATATATAACTTTAAATAATTTCAAGTAATTTAAACGAAGTGTGGAAATTTTGTTCAGAACTTCTAAACATATTTTGAAATGAATAGAATTTTTCCTAAAATTTTTAGAAAATCTTGTAATTTTTTTTAAATCCTTCAAATCTTCCAGGGTCTTTTTTGAGAAATTTAGAATTCTTTTAAAATCTTTTTAAATATTCTGTTAAAATAAATTTTGAAAATAACAAATTTTTTTCACAATTCTTAAACAGCTTCTACATTTTTTTTGTCTGCAAAAAATCTACATTTCGGTTTAAATTAAGTTGAGGGAAATTGCACCGAAATTTCGGTACGAATAGTCCAATTTTGTCAGTACACTCACTTTGTTTAAATTATTGGATATAATTTCAAGTTCTAAATTAATTTTGAATCCTTTTAAAACTTCTAAATATCTCTCAAAACTACTCAATTGTTATTTATAAATCCAAATTTTGAGGAAGTTTTTTTTTTAATTCGCAGGAATTTCTAGAATTTGTAGAACAATTTTATATTTGAAAAAATGTAAAACAACTTCTAGATTTCTCAAGATTTGGAAATACATTTTTTAAAGTTTTTAAGAATGCGTAAACTATTTAAAATGAAAAAGTTCAACTTCTAATTTAAGAACTAAAATAGCTTAGTAATATAATTTTTAAAATTTTTAATGTGCGTTTTGTTAATTCTTTAATTTAGAGTATTGAAAATGTTAACGTGGATTTATATTTTCGGAACTTAATATAAATTTTTGAACTCTATAATTTATTAATGTTAGAAATTCTAAATTCTTCAGTTTATCTGCATTTCTTTTAAATTTTATTTTTAATTTTATTTTGTACTATATCTCGATGTTTCCTAGAAAAATGCTCAAATTCGATTTTATGCAACAAGTTCACACTTCCGCAAAAATGCTTTAGCCCACACAAAACTCACACGATGTTTTTTCGTATGGATGACCAAATTAATCAAAAAAATTGGTAAAAATCATGTGTTTTTTGTAATTCACAATTTTAATACGAAAATATTCCATTTTTAGTTTCTTTAAGTCAAAAATTCTAATAAAATTCTGCGATTTTCAAATTTTTCAACTTTAAGAACTTTTTAAAAGCATTTTTTTCAATGTGTTCAATTAAAATTTTTTAAACGTAATTCCATTCGAAATTCTCTTTCAATTCGAAATTATTATTGTTTTAAAAATGCTTTAAGCTTAATATTTAAAAATTTGTTTATTATTTCATGTTTAAATAGTTTATATTTTTAATGTTAGCAGGAAAACTATAGAATTTTGAAGATAAAATTCGTGTTTTTTTTTTAATAGACGTTGGAAATCAAATACTCGTAACAGAGTACATTTAAAAAAAAATCTTAAAGCTGAGTTTTAATTTAAAATAGTGTATTTTTTAAATAATATTCTTGCAGCATTACGATGAGCAGTCCTACAGCTAAAAAGAGTAAAGATGATTCCAACCGAGAGGTTAGCGACATGGACATTTCGAAAGAAGCGAAAACCATGATCGCAAAAATATTAGGAGACGTTAGCAAAACCTCCGCTACGAAGCAAATCGTTATCGGCACCACATCAGGATGGTTCGTGTTTTTTGATTTTTTCAAAACACCTTAAATCTATTATTTTGACATCAAACTAATATTTAAAATATTTTCAAATTCTTAAAAATTGTCTTCCATTTCCAGGATGACCGGTTTCTTGACGATGAAAGTTGGGAAGATGGCAGCTTTTGCAGTAGGCGGGGGCATAATCATTCTTCAAATTGCTGCACACCAAGGTTACATAAAAATCAACTGGGATAAGATTCAAAAGAAAGCTGACAAAATCGCAGACAAAGTGGAAGAGAGAGTCACTGGCGAGGGACCTAAGTTGCTGGACAAGGTATGAAGATGAACAATTCATTTTCAATTTTTATTCGAAAAAGTGCAAGCTAATTTCTTCAAAAAAAGCATAATTTTAATAATATTGTTTGCAACTGCATTTTTTCTTACTATCGCTTCTGACCAAATAAAATATTCTCTAAAAGTCTACTGTTTTCAATCTCGAAAAAAAAACATTTTTATGGCTGAAATCTCTAAAACATTTATTAAACAAATTATTATATTGGAAGATTATTTACTTATTTTTAAAATTGAAAACAGTAACGTAAGACAGTAAAGTTAAGAATGTTTACCCAAGCAAATAAGCCATGACTGATTAAAATTCAACCATTGTAGAAAAATTGATAAGAAGCGACTGTAAGAAAAAGATCAGTTAGAAACATTACTGTTAAAAAATTATTTTTTGAAAGTTTTAATCTTTCTTAATAAAAAAGAATGTTTCTTTCTTTTCAAATCATACAATATCAATAACGAAATTTCATATCAAATCATAAAAAATGAAACTCTGCGATCCAAAATGGGCAAATGCAATGTTCTGAATTTATTTAAAAATTTTCCCAAGAGATATTCTTAGTTCGTTTTTAGGTTTGAAAGGCGATAACTTTGCCAGAATTTTGAGAATTTTTGAAAGCCTTTTCTATTATTTGCAGGTAGGGAATTGGTGGAAGATGAACTCTTTTCTGGGGACAAGTTTCGTCGGCGGTTTCATAATCGGCCTAGCCTCATAAATAAAGGAATAAAAGTCAAAAAGAATCCCAGATTTCATAAAAGTATTGCGCTTTGGGCCAAAAGCTCGCGTTAGAAATGACAACAGTATCTTTACAAACTATGATCTTTATTAATAAGAATATTAGCTCTATAAATAAATGAATAAATCAATAAATGTAGTTCAAAGTAGTTTTAAGATACCAAACAGGTCATGAATGACTGTCTTCGCTCTTTTTTTCCAATGGTTAATTTGAAAAAGAGTGTCTTTTTGTAATTTTCTACGCCACTTTGCAATCTGCATCACATAATTGCCATTTTGCTAACGCTTTTTGAATGTAAATAACTTTAATGAATCTCTTGTAAACCTAAATAGAAATGACAAACAAAGCTCAATACTTGCTGAAGATTTCAGAAAATGTTCGCTGTCATTATAAGCCTTTTATCCCAATAAAAGTTGTCTTACAAAATTAGCATTCGCTTATCTTATTGCACTCTCATTTAATCACATTGCTTTTTTTCCTTTCTCTTTTGACTCCTAAATCATTTCGAAATCTGATCTTCTGGAAAATTACTTTCTGTAAAAAAGAAATCAACCTTCTTTTCCAGATGGAGAGGTATGTCGACAAAAAGTTGGATAAAGCTGAGCAGCTTCTGAAAAATGGCGAATCTCGCACTCGTCGTTGGTACCATTCAATAACTGGTGATTCCTCTTTCAAAGTAAAAGAAATTCACATCTTCCTAGCAGCTTTTGGAGCTGGTCTCGCTATTGGCCTCGCTTCAGCAAACTAGGTAACGCAATGCTGTACTCTGAATGTAAGTAAGAGATTTCACTCAAGACTTTTGGAAACCTTCAGTTTGGATCGTCACTGTATTGGCGACGATATAACAAACGAACTCGCCAGTATTCACGAACGAAGAGAATGGTTCTTGGAACATACGCAGAGAAATGCGTAAAAAAAGCAGTACTTTTCTAACATATATCTTTGACAAAGAATCAAAGTTTTTGCTAGATTATTACAGATTGGAAGTTTCGGGAAAGACGATTGGCTATTTTAAGAATCAATCAATTGTTTATATCTGATTTTTACATCGGATTCGAATTCATGGCCTTATGAAGATTGAATAGGGATGAGAAATTTGAAAAAATGTTTGCTGCCAGTTAATTTGCAACAAAAAATATATAAGAATGAGTATGTTAAATATTTAAGTACTAGGAAAGTGCTTCAAATTTAAAAAGCATGTAGAATTCAGTCTTTCAGTAGATTCAAGTGTAATTCTAGTGCCCGTCTCTGCCTTTGATATTTTACTTCTTCAGGGAATTTCGTTCACCGGAGAAATTCCAGACAATTTTCAAACAATATTATTACTTTGACTTGGAACGGGGATTTTTTGAAAAGAATTATAATTCTGATTTGAAACAGGAAATTTTCGAGAAAAAATTGTTACTCAGATCTGGAATAAAACATTTTTCAGAAGAATTACAATTTTGATTTAAAGAGGAAATTTTTGAGAAGAATTATAATCCTGACTTGAAATAGTGAATTTTCCAAAAGAATTACAATTTACTTGGAGCGGAAAATTTCGAAAAGAATTATGATTCTGCTTTGAAACAGGGAATTTTCTAACAAAAATTATAAGTCAGATATGGGACAAGGAATTATCCAAAAGAATTATAATTCTGTGTTGGAAGAGGAAATTTTCCAAAAGAATTTTCTAAAAAGACTAATGATTCTGATTTGAAATAGGTAATTTTCAACAAAAAAAAATTAAATAATTCAGATCTGGAACAATAAGTATCCAAAATAATGACAATTTTGACTTGGAGCGGGAATTTTTCGAAAATCATTATGATTCTGTTTTGGAACAGGGACATTTCGAAAAAAAGAGATTATAATTAATATCTTTAACAAGAATTTTCAAAAAGAATGGAAATTATTCCGATCTGAACAGGGATTTTTTTTAAAGAATTAAAATTTTGAATTGGAAGCGGGAATTTTCTACAAGAATTAGGATTCTGATTTAGAACTGGGAAATTTCGAAAAGAATTATGATTAGTATTTGGAACAGGGAATTTTCGAGCGAAAAAAACTTATAATTCAGACCTAGAATAAGGTATTTTTCAAAAGAATTACAATTTTATCTTGGAAGAGGAAATTTGTGAAAAAAATTTCGAAAAGAAGTATTATTACCAGACCGAGAAAATGAAAACTTGAGCAGAAGAAAACCACAAATTACCTAGAATTTAAAATCATCCGCCTAGTGATGCTCTGTTAACTTTTTTGATATGAAAGATTTTTTTACAAGAATTCGATAAAGAGGTTTTTTCTAATTGAAAAAATACTGAGTCGTAAGTAATTTGTCGAAAAGTGTAGGTTTATAGACTAAAATCTAATTCAATTCTGAATTTCGAATCTCATTAGAACGTCTTCTGCAGTCATATTGTTTGACAAGCCATTCGTGAAAAATTCTGATATTATTTGTATTTGCATTCAGAATACAGCAAGCGTACGAAAAAAAAAAATGCCTAGAATTTTCGCCTACTCTTTTAGAATTCTGCCTCAAAGGATTCTAGTAGATTCTAAGATATTTAAAAGCACAGTGATTTTTTATTTTACTTGTATTTATTACTATTATTTATTAATTTATACGCGCGGATTGTTTTTTCATCCAAAATGGATGAGTCGATTCTTTTTAGCTGTGACCACTTCTCAATTGTGTTGAGAAGAAAGCAGCTTTTTTATAAACGTCAAACTTAAGACAAGGATACAATCACCAGCTCAGTTTTGACAAACATGTATTTTCTCCGAACAAAGTCTGATTTTTAAGTTATAGAAATCTGTCACAAATTTTTTATCACAGTTCGAATCGAGAAATTTTTTAATTTATTAAAAAGTAGATTATGTTAAAAGAAATGTTACCAGCGAGAAAGGAACTTGAATGTATTTTCTAACCAGTGTAGCCAGGATTTCTGAAGACATTCCTGACTTTAAGAAAAGTTAAGTACTCAAAGAGAGTTTTAATCTTTTTTTTTTTACTTTTCTTCTTTACATTTGAATCTAGTTGACGATACTCATTTCAATTTTTTTTTTAAATCGATTCAATATTTAAATTATAATTTTTAATAGAAAAGTACGTTTGCAACCCTGGCTACAAGGAGGATCATTTACACTATTTGTGTATTGAAAGTATTGGACTCTGATTTAAGATAATGACTTCTCGAATGTTAAATAGTATTATAAATACGTGTAGCACTAAGAAACTGTCATATGAATAAAGAAAGTCCTCTTTTCAATGGTGGATTGACACAGATAAAAACGTTTTATATCTTAATTTTTCCTTCATATATACAATACAACTGATTAAAACCTTTTCAGGCACTGCATAACGACATTTCTTAGTCGTCTTCTTATTTTTTGATCGCCATTGCAGAATATGTGCGTTGAATTTTCGCCTATTTGAATTAACGTGTCCTCGTCCTGCTGCGAACATTAAAATGAAACTCATATAGAACACAGAAATTAATATTATTTTTTTTTAAAGATATTTCCAGGCCTGAACTTTTCAGTGTAGGCCAGGCCTCCCTAATCCTTTTTAAAAAGATTTGAAGGTATTTCAAAGGGATTTGATAGGACCTCCAAGTAATTGTTGTGAATTAAATTTTTTCAAGGAATTTTAAATTATTTCTTAAGATTTTAAACTAGTTCAAAGCCATTCAGAAGAAATTTCAAAGATGTTAATATTTCAAAAGGTATCAAGCGATTCCAAAGAATTTAACAAGACTTAAGGGATGTTAAGCAATATATATATATATATATAAATTATTTAAAAGAATTTACAGGATTTTAACGGATTTTAAAGATTTTCAAGAGTTTTCCAAAACTTTAGGGGATTTTAAAGAATTTTGTAGGATTTCCAAATATTTCAAGTTCGATTTTAAGGGATTTCTTGAGAACTTTGGGAAAAAATTAAATTAAATTTTAAGGACGTCCTAGCGATTCCAAACATTTGAAGTGATTCTAAGGTATTTCAAGAAATTTTAGAAGATTAAAGTCTGAAGATTTCAAAAATTTCTGGGGATTTGAATAGTTATTTTTTTTAGAGAACTTTAGTTTATTTTATATTTGAGGGATTTCAAAGGATTTCAATTTATGTTAATGGATTTTTACGATTTCAAAAGATTTTTAGGGACTTTATTTAACTTTTAGAGAACTTTAGAGAATAAAATAAATTTTATTTCAAGGGAGTTCAAAGGATATGAAGGAATTAATGTTTTTTCAAGGGATGTCATAGAATTTTGTAGGATTTCCCAATATTTCAAAGAATTTCACAAGATTTAAGGGATTTGATAGGACCGCCAAGCATTTATTATAAATTTAATTATTTATATTTTTGAGGGATTTTAAATTATTCCTACATATTTTGAACTATTTCAAAGAAATGAAGACGATTTTAATGGATTTAATAAATATATTTCCAATGGTATCGAGGGATTTAAATTAGAGATTTTAAAGTTGTCAAGGGAATTCCCAGACTTTTGTTGCGTAAACTTTATTTGTGGAGAATCGCTATTTTTATATACTTTCATATTAATCGATTATAGGAAATTTATTTTAGGCATTTTTAAATTTAACAGGAAAGTCTCTTTCGTTCCGTTTTTCGATCACAGTTTTTTTGCATTACTTAATTTATTTTTTAGATTAAAAAAAATATAATGCATATTATTATTGGCAATATAATAGTATCGTACTTATATGATTAAATTTGTATATTAAGGAATTCCTTACCAAGTGAATGCTTGTGGAATTCGGGTTGTGCTGCAATTTTGCACCCAGAATACCTTCTTGGATTAATTTCTGAAGCAATTCTTGAGGATCTAAGTTTCCGTATTCGTGTTTTCGTCCCTTGAAAACCATCTCTTTTATGGGAGCAGGTACGGCTGTGGGATTTTTTCGCTTACCAGTCGGCCTGTCCTCAATATTCTGCCATGGTAAATGTACGAATTTTAAACGTAACATTAGTCTAATCAATTGAAGCTCTGGAATTTAATAATTGCAATATTAAGTTTGACGTAGCCATACCTTGATAGTGTAGACATTGTCCTTAACTTCTAGTTCTCCAGTGACTGAAGAAAGACTTAATCCTGGCCTAATTTCACTAGGAATTATATTTCCAGCTAAGTCAGGTTCTATGAAAACTCGACCTTTCTTCCTCTTCAGTGGTAATTTTACTACTTCGCCTCGCTTAAAAGTGATTAAAGGCTTTTCCTATGGAAATGAGTGAAGCAGATAAGGATTTTAGAAAATTACTACTTAGGAAAAATATTAGTATATATATATATATATATTCCGGGTTGCCGCAGACCTTTACGTTTAAAATAACCTGATTTTTCCCTGATTAATTTTTCATTTTCCCTGCCAATTAATATTCAAAGACTTCACAAATGACATAAAACAAATTTAAATTGATACGTTTTTATTTTATAATTCTCAGGGCTGCTACATCATAATTTATTTAAGAAAAGAAAAAAAGCTATTCGCTCAAACCGAAGTCACTAATTTCTAACCCAAAAAGTAACTAGTATGTATTAATAATCTGACTAACGTTCTTTTGAACTAAAAAAATCGATGAAATTTATTCGACTTCCAGGTGCATTTTAACGAATTGAGGAAAAATTCATAAGACTTCAAAACAGTTCCAATTATATAAAAAATAATTCGAATCATTTGAAAGCAATTAAAAAATTCCATTGTTTAAATAAAAGTTGACTGAATTAAGAAGAATTTAAGGGAAATTAAGGGGGCAGTACAGGAACTTTTTTTTCAAAAAATCAATTTTCCAAAAATGACGAACTCTTGTATTAAATATTTGTAGAAATGTTGTGGAAGTGGTTATTTTTGTCGGAAAATTCATAAACATGTAAAAAAATCCTAATTTTTTCGATGTATTCTAGAAAAAAAACATGACATGATTAAAAAAAAAAACTATTTGACCGATCGGGCTGAAATTTTTACAGCTTATTCTGCACATGTGTGTTTATCTTCCAAACCGTCAGAATTGTTATGGATAATTATGTAACCCCTTTTTAAAACCCTTTTTTCGGATTTTAATTTCTGCGGTACCGACCATAACTAAAACTTTACTGTTTAATAATATTGCGAATTTTTTTATTAATTAAAATAAAAAAATATATTCTCTAATAGTATTTGATGTCAATATTTATGTGTAAAAAGTTTGAATCATTAAAATCATTATTAATATGGAAACAAATTCTTTTAAAAAACTTTAAAGTTCCTGTACTAACCCCTTAAAAGAATTCGATGAAATTATAAAAATACAAGCTTTATTTAAAAAATAAAGTAAAGTGAATTGAATACAATTAAAAATATGAAAAAATTATTCAGTAAGTAGTCTAAGGTGAGTTTAAAGACTTCAAAATAATTTTTTTGACGATTTTATTAAGTGAAATTGAGCGAATTTAGAAGACTTTATATAAATTGTCCAAAATATTTGAAAAACTTTTCGAAATTCATTAAAATATTTTAGGAGCTTTTAAAATGCTTTTAAATCATTGAATTCGTCGGAAATCTTATAAAATCCCTTAAAATCTTTTAAAATGTATAAAAACCTTTTAGGCAATTATAGGAATTTATTTAAAATGCATGAACATATTTTTAAGTCCCTTAAAATCATTACAGTCCTTGGTAATCCTTTGCGAATTTGTAAATCTCTTAAAAAAGTCTAAATCTTTTAAAATCCCCTAAAATATTTCAAATTTTTTAAAATCCCTTGAAATTTTTTAACGAACAATACATGCATCGGAATTTAGGTACACATAGCGATAGCCATTTTTGAACTCTTTTAAATCTCTTGAAACTTTTCAAAGCTTTTTGAAATTACTTTGAATTTTTAAAAGTACCCTAAGAGTTTTTAAATCTTTTGGAATCCCTTCAGATTATTGAGCACCATTAAAGGTTCCTTGGAATCTTGTAAAATATTCTAAATGGGTTAATTTTTTAAAAATAAAAGTGGTTAGAGAAAAAAGTGACTAAATCCCTGATTTTCAGGTTCTATTCCAGAAAAATTATACTTTTAAATAAAGACAAAATATTATTAAACAAGAATAGTCGAATAAAATAAAACTAATTAAACTCGGATTTGAATTATGTATTTGCAAAGTGTCGGAAAATATTTCAAAATTAATTCCCACTTCATTAATTCTAAACAAATTAAAAAGTTTCCTCTATGAGAACTTTAATTTTGAGGTATGTGGAAATTCCTGGGATTTAAAAGTAAATTAATAAATTAATTTAAAATTAATTGAATTACTGGAAAAAAATATTTTCCAGTTTCATGCACGCCCATATATTAATGATTGAAAGGATTTTCTACTTTGATCTATTTTGAAAAGAGAGAATTTTGAAATTTTCCATATTAATGCAAGATTAATGGTTTTCAAACCTTTTTTCTATTCTTAAAGCCATTAACATGCAAATATTGTTAAATTTTGAACTAATTAGTTTCAAAAGTTTTTCAATTCTATGCTTTTTCAAATTTTAACGCTTCTATTTTGATGTTTTTTACTCCTGAAAGTGATAAAATCAAATTTATTAATCGAACTTGAAATTATTTGATTTTGAACGTTATCAACTTTAAAATATTTAAGCAATAAATGTTGAAAATTATAATGATGAATTTTTTAAAGATTTTTCGTCGAAAAAGTCGAAAATGTATAATAAAATTAGTATATATTTCTTGGTATTTTAACTAATCAGCGAAGTAGTAGTTCGAAAATACTTTTAAAGGGGACGTGAATAAATATATACCTACACTCTGATAACAAAATCTTAAACCTCATGAGAACTCAAGCAAATCAAATTAGTTGCACATAGTCAAAGGAGTAAATTCCTCAGAAATTAGAAAAAAGAGGAAAATAGAGATTGAAATAAAAAGTACTTACTCCCACGGGTTCTATGATGAGATCGGTCCTATGAGGAGCCGTAAGAGGTGGCTGCATATAACATTCAGGTATAACAAGATGCTCTGGTTTCAAATCTCTAATCAATTTATTGGCTTGAGTGAAATTGAGAGATGTATCTATCGGACAGTGAACGGCTTTCATTGCCAAGGGTTGGAAAGGTGCCAGTGCGTCCAAATACGGAAAATCGGGTTCTATATTTAATTTAAAAGAATTTTATTTTATGAAATTACAAATTTAATCAGATTTAATTATGGTAGTTGAGAGATTCAGGGTGGCCGTTTTAACCGAGGAAATAATTCCCGGTGATTTTCAAGTTCGCAAAAAAAAATCAAAACTGAACTGCAAATTAAAGCACTAAAAGTGGACCACTTTTTAATTTGAAACTTTAAAAATAGAAGCTTAAAAAATTTGTAATTCAGAGATTTTGTATTTTGACGTTTAATAATTTACATGTATAAAATGGACGATTTTAACACTTTTAAAATGAACAATTATTAAATTAAATGCTATTAAACTAAAAAATGCTACGTGTAAAACTTTTAAAAAATTGGCCAGTTTAATGATTTCTAGTTAAAAAATATATATTCCAACTATCATTTTTAATTGTCTAAATTAAAAACAAAAATCCCTTTTAACTTACATCAAAATTTCCTCCCTTTCAACTCAATCAAAATTTTCAAGACAAAATGATTGGCTCCTCCCCCTTCTAATTCAGAAAAAATTAAAAACTTCAAATTAATAAAAATGATAACAAGAAAAATGACCTCTTTCATTTAAGAAAATATTTTAAACGAAAATTGTTTTTATACATAAATCCGTGTGAGTTAAATTATTTTAATTTTAAGTCATTTCAATTTAATAAATTAAAATTTTTTAAATGGAACAATTAAAGTGTGTAGCGTTTCAAGCTTAAATTTAACATTCTGTAATTTTATCGATTCAAGACTTTTTAATTCAAACAATTCAGTTTCAAACTGTAAAGTTTTTAAATACATTTTTTAAAAATAAATGTGTTGAAAATAGAATATTTTAGACTGAAACAATATTTGAATGGGGCCTAAATGCGAAGAACAGTGTATAATTACGAATATATTAATTCGAAATTATTTAAAAATTGCAAATTAGTTTATACAGTTTCAATCAGATGTTTAAATTTCTTAAATTACTAAGGCTTTCAAATTGAAGTTCAATTTTTTAACGTCAACGCTCATAAATAGTTTAATTTTGAACACATTCAGCATCGTCTTATAAAATCTATATTTATATTTACAGGTGATCAACTTAGAATATTTTGTATAAAACATTTTCAAGTGCAGATACTTTAAGTTTTTAATTGTTTAAGTATTTAAAACTGTATTTTAAAATTCATTAAATTGGAAATATACGCTTAAAAATAAAGACTGAAATTGGAAAATTTGTAAATTGAAAGTTTTTAGAATGACGCATTATGAACTAAATGATTTCATAATTGAAAAAGTTAACATTTGAACTTAAAATTGAACAAAAAAGTTAAAATCGAACTTATTTAAAATTGCATTATATTATGTGATATGAACTTTGTTATTTCTAGTGACCGGGTAGATGTTTCTTCTAGAAATTGGTCAAATTCACGGTCAAAAAATAAATTTACTGTCAATGCCATGTTTTCCGGTTCAGTGGCCACCTTGATATTACACTTACAATACCAAATCGTAGAAAGAAAATTAAATTAGTACTACCTGTAAATATAACCGTGTGCTGAGGACTGTTTCCCCAAAGTTGTACAAAGTGAACAGCATCACCATATCTTAAACTCGGATGTCCACAAAATACAACACACGGCTGTCTATAGTCAGAACTAAAACCATCGGCGTAAGCGGATGTGTAATGTTTTAATCTTGCGTTCTTAACGAGAAATGCATGAGGAAACGGTTCTTCTGGAAGATAAACTTTGTTCTGTTTATTCGTCGACAACCTAAAAGAAGTTTAATTTTTATATGTTTTAAATTTAATAATTAAAATTAAGAATAAATAAATATTTTAATTTATTGCCAGGGCCCAACATTCAATTTAATAAGGAAATTCTTAGAAACTATAAAAAAGAATATAATGATAAAATTCAGTATAGGTTTATAATGATTTTCTTATAATTTTTGCGCGATTCTACAAAAATAATTGTAAGTATGTAAATCAATAGAGAAATAAAGAATTATTTATTTATTTATTGAACGTAGGATTTTAACAAACTTAAATGAATTTGTAAGGTATGACAAGGAAATGCAAAATATTTCATAGAACTATAAGGATTGAAACAGTTTTTTTTAAGAGAAATTAATGAATAAATTAAATCAAATTTGAATCCTAGAGAATTTTAGAGATTTTTAAAGGCATTAATTAGAAAGGTTTAAATGATTACAAAGGATTTTTACCAATTTTGAGAGACTTCTATGGATTTTAAGACTTTTCAAAGGTTTATAAGGGTTCACCACATATTTCAACTAATTAAAAAAATTTAATCGGTTTTCAAGAACTTCAAAAATATTTCCACAGATTTCAAGGAATTTCGAAAAGTTTCGAAGGAGTTTAGAGAATTTTGAAGATTTCTAAACTTTTCCGAGCATTTTAAGGAATTACAAAGGATTTCAACAGTGGGATTCCATAAATATTTCACGGAATTTTAAAGATTTCCAAATATATCAGGAAGTTTTTAAGGATTCCGAAATTCTAGAAGATTGCATTGGTTTTCAAGAAATTACAAATATTTCAACAGATTTCAAGGATTTTCAAAACATTTTAAGGGATTTGTAGTGAACTTTTGTAGAATAAACGAAATAAAACAAATTTTTAAAGGATTTCTAGCGAATCCAAAGATTTAATTTGTATTTAATTTATATTCAAGGGATTGTAAATAGTTTACACTTTTTGGTGTAAAGTTTTTTGGTGTAAATTTTTTTAGCGTAAAGTTTATTTAGGCAGAATGACTACTTTTATGTACTTTCATATGAGACTATAAGTGGTTTGAAATAAATCGTAACTTTTTAGTATTTATACTTTTTACATTAATTTCTTCATTATTTTTTATTATTTATTCCAATTCTTTTTTAATATACAATTAGTTTCTCGTTCAAACCCGCGAATAAAAATCAAAATTTCTCTGTAACATCTAACACCTCAATGTAATCACGAAATTCTTAGAAATAACAAAAAACAAGAATCTAATGATTTGGTTTTTCTTTTCTTTCCTCTTTTTTTAATTTGGTTTTTTAAAATTTGATTACAGACATTTAAGAACGTGCTGTCTAAAATTGTTCGTTAGATTCTAGTTTTGTTTCAATTGCCAAGAATTTCGTAGTTAAATATTTTTTAAGCCAATTCTCATTGTGATTCATTTACTTTTTTTATTCATTCTGATTCTTACCATTCAGCCAAAATATTCGAGTAGGCTAAAGAGGTTTCGGCTACTGGAGATATAAAAAATAGAGGGACTTGTGTGAGTCCATTTTTATCCAAATGTGTGCTCAGACATTCAAAGAGATCGTAGACGACACCAGAAGGATAGCAGGGAATTAATACACATCCTCCACTTCGCAATGTCATTGCTGCAAAAAATGTATTAGGACCCTTAGATAATATTATATATAATGTTATATTATTATAATATTTAGAAGCAGGCGCGGATACAGATCTTTTAAATGTGAAGTATTCATTATATATCTTCAGGTTTCAAAAATGGATATATTATTATTTAATAGTAAAAATTAGCATTCAGAAACGGAGTGGAATTAATCAACAAATTCGAAAAAATATTGCACACTGGACCAAAAAGCCGTTTTACCCAAATTGTTATGAACAAGTTTAAATGATTTGTAAGATTTCCAGAGTTTTAAAGGGTTTTCAAAAATTCTAATAGGATTCTTAGAATGTTCAAAGATTTTAAAAAGATTTGAAAGATTTAACGGTAGTCCAAGGGACTGAAAAAGAATTAATAAAAGAATTTAATATGATTTCAAAGATATCAAGGGGTTTACAGAGATCAAAGCAAATTTTATGGGATTGCAAAAAAAAGTCCTAAATTTCAGAAAAATATTGCAAGATTTTATAGGATTTACAAGGTTAATATGCAATTTGAAAGAATTCCCTTGAGCTTCGAAGGATCTGAAAGGATTTCATAGGATTTATAAGATTTTCAAGTATTTCAGTAATTGTGCGATTTCACAGGACTCGACTATTTCAAGAAATTTCAAGGAATATCATCAGATTTCATGTAATTTCACGGGATGTCAACGGATTTTTTAATATTTTTGAATTTTAAATAATATATTCACAAGAATTAAGGGATTTCAAAAGATTTTACAGATTTAAAATGATTTTCAAATTTTTCCAATGAAGCTAACAAACTTTATGCGGGTTTAAAGGATTTCCTAGAATTTCGAAAGATTGTATAGGACTTTATAGAACCTACAAGAATTTAGGATATTGAAAAATATTTCTAGCGATTTTTAAAGGATTTTAAGAGATTTTAACGGATTTCATCAAATTTATGAGGATTTCAATTATAACACATTTCATGGAATTTCACGTATTATTTAAGGAATTTTATTATATTTCAACGGATCGTAAAGATCTGAATTGATTTTATAATATTAAAAGGGTTACAAAAACGAATTTCATAAGATTTAACGAATTTTAATATGATATTGATGATTTAAAAGGGGTTTAAATTTTTTCATTTTAAGGGCTACATTGTTTAAATTGATAATTAAAAAGACGTAAATCATCATTTAATTCTTCTGAAAAACATTAGAAACTGTACACTTTAAATTAGTTGTATCTGGTTAATAAAACTAACATAATAAAATAAACATTAAAAAATTAGTAACGTTCCTAATTAAGCATTTAAAAAATAATGGAACTTCAAAACATATATTTGCTAATTTAAACTTTTGAAACTATAAAAATTTACTTTAAAGGCCTCAGAAATTAAACAATGTCAGACTTGCGCATTTAAAACGATGAATTTAAATTAAAATTATTAAAAATTTTAATATATATAAATTACTAAGAGCATCATATTATATAGTATCAATTGACATTCAAAGTGATTAGATACGATTTTATTTATAAAAAAAATCGATTTCTGTAAAAAAAAAACATTCACTTTCATTTTTACCGATCAAAATTAAAGACTTTTAAATATTGTAAACGTCCAAAATTTAATCGTTTTGAAATAATTTAAAATTAAACAGTAATTTTCAAATTGTTCATCGCGCTTTTTAAAATTCATCATTTTAATCTAAAATGCAAAAGTAATAAGTTTGAAATCAATTCAAGTCAAAGATGATGTCAAAACTGACGCATGCAATAAACTGTCAAATTGACTTCTATTGACTTCAATTTGGACAAAGTAAAGGAATGAAATTAAAGATTATTATATACCAGCAATTATGCGCGCGCTATAGCGCGCGGGAAACATTGACTTGAATTGAAAGTCATGGTTTTATTTTTATGTAAAAAATTGTTTTTGACAGATTAATATGGAAAAGGGCTTTGGAAATTAAAAAACTACCTCAACAATATTTTTAACTCTTAATGATTTTCGGCATTTGTCAACTGTGGAGAATTTTAGTTTAAAATTATTATACAGTGAAATAGTTAAATTTCAAATATGTATCAGTATTAATTAGTAATTTTAAATTTGTCATTCCTTTGAATTGTTTAAATAATATGTATTCTTTTTAATTATTCTGAATTATGTTGAATTATTTTAAACTTCTTGCAAAACTTTTGAGTTCTTTCAGTTCCTTTGAAATCTTCTGAATTCCTCCGAATTCATATAAATTCTCCGAATCATCTAAACTTTTCGAATTCTTCTAATTTCTATTAATTCCTGGCAATATTTTGAAATGTTGGTTATTCCCTCAATCAACTGAATTCCATGAATTCGTGCAATTCCCTGAAATCTGAGAATTCCATGAATTTCAAGGACTTTAAAATAGTGCAAAGTATTTAGAATAATTAAAGAAATTCAGCGATTTTCGGAAATTTAGAAAATTCAGGGAATTTAGAATATTCAAGCAATTTCAGAAATTAAGCATATTCAAGATTTAGGATATTTGAAAATTTCAGAGAATTCGAAAAATTTCAGGCATTGCAGAGGATTTAGGGAATTCAGAATATTGAAAGAAATCAAGAATTTCAGGTTATTCAAGAAATGCAGAGAATTTCAGGGATTTCAAAGTATTTAGTAATTCAAGAAATTTAGATAATTCAACAAATTTGTGGAATTCGGAAAATTCCAGAAATTCGGGGAATTTGATATATTCTTAGGGGTTTAGAGAATTCTGAATATTCAAGAAATTTAAGGTTTTTAGGAATATTTAGTGAACTTTAAAGCATTTAGGTAAATACAGAAACTAAGAGAATTCACGGAATTAAAAATGTTTTAGGAATTCAGAAGATTTAAGGAATTCAGAAATTTTCGAGAATTTCAGTTAGTGCATTTAGGGAATTCAAGGAATTCAGGGAATTTAGGAAATTCAGGGAATTTAAGAAATTCAGGGAATTTAAGAAATTTCAGAACATTAAGGGGAATTCACGGTATTGAAGGAATTGAAGAATTTCAGAGAATCAAAAAAATTTCAGGAAGTTTGAACATTAAAAGAATTCAGGAAATTTAGAATGTTCAAGGATTTCAGCGATTTCAGATATTTTAAGTAATTTAGGTAAATTGGCAAATTTTCATTGCTCTAAATATAAAATTCTTAATTTTGAAGAGAGAATAACATTTTTTAATTTTTACTTTTTTATATAATAAACTCGCGCTAGAAATAAAAAATTGTAATTTAATAGATTAGAAAAATTTAATTATTTTTACTGAAACTAATATCTGAAGTAAAAAAGGTTAAAAGTGTAAAAATGTCAAATATATTTACTTAAAAACTATTAGTATCGAATTATTAGTTCCAATTTGTTGTACAATTTCAAATACTTAAAACTGATTTTAAAAAAATGCATAAATTATCAAATAATTACAATAATAAATAAATTACGAACAACAAAATGCGAAGAGGAAGAATAAAAAGGGCAGAGCAATGGGATGAATGGTGATGGGAGTGAGAAATGAATGTATAACAGGGAAAGATAAGAAAGAGAGGAAAGAGCAAAAAGAAGGATTA
>JAAAKG020018388.1:0-20466 GCA_010014905.2 Druon quercuslanigerum
ATAAAATCATGTAATATTATTTGATGTCATTAAAAGAGAAATAATTCATTTTTTGCAAATTAATTTTTGGTTTTTTTCGATTATTTATTAATCCCAGTTATTGTTATTTACAATTACATTCCACATATCATCCACATAAGTCTGTTTTATAAAATCCGAAGGTAACCCAACAAGTAAAAAAATAAGTTTTGGGAGTTTTTGGCGCTAATTAAGAATTTTTTACGTTTTTAGTTATTATCGACAATGATTGGTGAATGTTGGCATTTTCTGAACTTTGGTTTCTGGGATAGACATTGACTACTCAATGTCGACATTATATAAAACCGCAGGCGGCTAGCTGTTACTGCGGAAGAAAACTAGCATTTTCAAAACTGCTTTTAAGCATAAATTGTCAACATAGCGTAAAAATTCTTCCGAAAAAAAATCATCAATAAATTAAATAAAAAATTATTAAGAAAACTATCAGATGTTGTAAGTAAGCCCATACATTAATTTATCTACTTTTGAAATCTGTTCGTTAAATTAATATAAAAGCCCTATCTTGTCCTTAATGCAACAAATCAATTTCTTTTTTCTCACTCATTTTTCAATCATAATATGTTGTCAGAATTGTCCAGTTATATATGTATTTTGTACCAAATATTGTATTTTAAATGAATAGTCGTGAATTAATTTAACACTAACCGATACTGTTTTTAGGTTTTCTTTTTGAAATCTAAAAAGAGCCCTTAAATTAAATTTTTCTCTCGGAGCTACTTTATTCACAGATACCTCTAGCAATTAATATTGCGTTTATGGTATAAAATATTTACAGTTTTTAATAAAAAAATTAAAGATTGATCATTTCTCTTTGAATTAAAATCAAAAAGGGCGCAAATAGATGTAATTGCCCTTTCCGAGAATAACAATAGAAGTAATAAAAATATGTGTAAGTATGAACGATAAATTTAATGTTTAATATGAATTTCTACACAAACTGCAGATAATTTTAATTTGCCGGAAGATAATGATACATGCTCTCACCACCTACTTTTATCGTTATATGCGAGACTTATTCCTAGATACTGTCCGTTGAGTATGCATAAATTACTAATTAACAAAAATTCCGTAGAAGACATGACGATATGTATGCACATTTATCGTTCTTGAGTTAATTTATAGTTCTGCGATTATGTGGAGTTTAAAATTCTATATTTAATTTTTTTCATTCAAGGCTAATCAACGGATAAGTCAAGAAAAAATAAAAAAAACTGCTATTTTCATAAAATACAAATTATTATTGAAAATAAGTTTCCAATTTCAGGAAGGTGAGTAATACAATTAAAATGTTGATTTTTATAAATATATTGCGCATATGCGGTTAAATCATAGTTTGACATATGCGCAATAATAATTTTCTCATTAAAGGACCCGGCACCAAATACATGATAAAAAAGGCCCCGGTTGAATTAAAAAATTTTTGATATTTTTTAGTTTATGCTCTCTCGATCAAAAAATCCTTAGGGCAAAACTAAATTATGAACAGTTTTTGCGTGACGAAGATATAAGAGTAAGATTTTGGGACATATTTTTACATGTAGAGTGGAATATATTACATACTTTTTTTCCACCCTCAGCATTGCTCTCGTGAAAGTTTATGCAGAAAAAAGAATTGCACGGACCAAAATTTAGACATAATCGCATTGTAAGTATAAAGCGCTAAGCGTTCGGGTAATGCGCTAAACTCTTAGCCAGCGCGCAAAGCCTTCATATAATTGCACGTTATCTAGCTTCCAACGCGAAATTCGATCTCTATTATCAAAAGGCGCTTGGTTGTCTGAATCGGTTATAAAAAGAGTTAATTCACAAATGCATGATAAACGCTACTTTCGTTTGAAACATTGCATACTGAATTCGTTGCAAAGCGCTTAAGTTGTATGACCAGACAAAAGAATCGATACCCAATTTATGTAAAGCACTTGAAAGCACCTTTTACATAAGTCTCCTTTTGCGTTTATGCGTCCAATTTAACGACCTACGCTAAGCATTTAATTTTTTTTTAAGCAGTCTGAAATGCCTTAAAATAAAAGCATATCTCGTGCCAACGGGTCGACTTTATCTTCAGCGCTAAGCGTAAAAGGTACGTATGTAACTAGATCACAAAACGAACCCCAAGCGGTGCTGTTTTCGTAACCATAAATACAATGAAATCATTATTACGGACTTGAACTCAGTGATTAGCGCCAAACAGCATCTCTGGAAGTTGATTTTGTATTCTGGGTGATTTCTAAAACACTTAACGTAGAAGTTAAAGTGGGAGCGTAAGGACGAGATAAGTAATTCTTATAAGGACTTTCAGACTACTTGTCTTAAACTGGCTAATCCGAGCCAAACAGCAACGCTGGTAGCTGATTTTGTTGTCTAGATGTCTTCTTAAGGTGCTTCCTCAGGCTTGAGAATTGACCATGTATTACTGTGCAAAGATTTTCTGCTACAATTATGAATTGTTTGATTTCACATTTTAATCACAGAATACAAATAATAAAGTAATTAAAAGAAAAGAAATCATCCTTCGAAAAATGGTTTGGTTTTTGTTCTATTGCAATTACTTGAAAATCCATGCATAGTAGGCGCCTGGGAAGGGGCAAATCGTCGTAATAAGTGAACCTATGGTGAACGGAATATGGGGTCAGAGAGCTGAAAGTGATATTTTTTAACGATACTTTAAACATCGGAAAAACCCAGTCTCGAGCCCAGGACTGAGATGAATTGCCTGCCATGCCGGCTAAAAGAAATTAAAAATGATTAAAAGATTAAGGAATTTCATTTCAATATTTTGCATTTGTGCATTAGATAACGGCGAGACGATTAAAAAAAGATGGAAGAAACTCTATTAATCCGTTCAATTTCTAGTGAGAGTTTTCATAATTTATCCTCTCTTCTCAGATTTTACGACAAAAAATACTCAGAGCAAATCAGGCACAGCAGCTAAGGCGCCGCGTAAAGCGCAGTCGCGGACTTCACGCCCACACTTTTCCGCGCGGTGCGGGGGCGTGAACAGGAAATCCCCTTTAAAAAGGGGATGCTGAGCCTGATTTGACATGGGGGGGGGGCTCGCTGGCGAGCGAGGGTGAACAAGCTTCACACTAGTCCCAGGGCTAAGAATAAAACCCTTAGTCCCTGAGCCTTTTGGAAGCTCTTTCTCTGGGTGAGAATTCCATGGACTGCGTGGTTGTACCGCCCAGCTCTGATGCGAACTCCCAGAGTTAAGGCATCCTCCTTCGGACAAGCAGTTTTGGGTGATAGGCCTCAGTAAGTATTCCTTGCCGAAGATCTTCCTAAGTAAGCTAGGATTGGGTAATTGAAGTCTGTCTGAGCGTGCTCCAGCTTCCTTTACTCTATCTGAAGTATAGTCAACCTGACGTCGAGAACGGGCGAGGGAATTGTATTCCCTCCAACCAAGTTAAGACTCAGCAAGACTATCTGCTACTTAGAAAGTTTCTCGAGTGATTCTTATCCTTGATTCTAAGATTATAGGTAGAGAGACATTTTAGGAAATCGCCAGAGCCGAAACTCTGCTAGCTAGCCAGGATAAATTCCTCAAGAAAATATTGTACACACCAAAGAGTCACGATTTTGAGAAAATAGCATAGGAAATGCTCAGAAAACGCGTATGCGCCGAGAAATGATTTTATGTACACGAAAAAGTATAAAATAAATATTGTGTTTAATTTGAAAATTTGAGTTTCAAAAACCATCTTTATTTCTCCTCTTGTGCACACTTAAGTATTCTTAAAGTAAGAATAAAAGAGAACCTTTCAGGGTATGCAATTCGCAGCCTTTTCATCAGCAATTCCTTTTCCAGTATTTTTAGCCGAAAATTCTGAAATCATAGGCATTGATCATTTTCCTCTCTTTGCTTATTAAATCTTTGTTTGAAAAATAACTGTTTGCTTTGCAATAAATGTGCTGTTGCTCAGGGTTAATGCACTTTTTTGTTTCAAACAAGATAGTTATATTTTTAACCAAACAGAATAATTATTACCAACTAAACGTGTCAAGCTGAAAACATGAATTGTCAACTAATCAGTCCCACATTCAACCAAATTGATGAATATGCAACCAAAAAGATTATACAAATTTTGAAATAAACAGTGTCAGTTTCTATACTAAAAAAAAAAAATAAATTTTCAACCAAAAATGGAATAGTTTAATTTTTTTCAAGCAGATTAATTTTCGCAAAAACAAAAATAAGTTATTGCTACCAAATATATACTCTTTCAACAAAATTGTTAAAACTATGAAGCCAAACGCGAATTATCTTCAAATGGATTGAATTTTCTACCTGAAATTAGAAAATTTTAATAAGCAAGTTAATTTTCTACCAAGCAGTTAAATTTTCCAATAAGTAGTTTTACTTTCAAGTAGCAACAAATTTTGTATATTTTCAAGCTAAAAACACGAACCTTACAAAACCGAATTTATTTTAACAAGAGTTCAACATTCAAACAAATAGTCGAATTTTCAAATGAAAAGATGAATATATTAAAAAAAAAATTTCTTAACCAAGAAGATCCATTTACTGCCACAAAAGACAAATTTTCAAGAGAACACACGCATTTTCAACGATATAATGTGATGAAACAAAATCGTAGTGTTTTCAACCCAAAAGATAAATTAATTACAAAAAAGATTCATTTAAAATAAAATATAAAACTTTTTAACTAAAAACGATAAATTGTCAATCAGTAGGTATAATTCACGGATCTCCGAAGGCAGATCCTTCAGAGTAGATTTTAGGAAACTTCTAGTTTTCCAATTTCCCCTTCGATTTCTAACCCTCACACCTTGCTTTTTTAATATATTCGTCTTTTTATTTGAAAATTCAACCATTCAGTTGAATTTTTAACTCTTGTTACAATAAATTCGGCATTGTGAAAATTCGTCTTTTTAACTTGAAAATATATAAAATTTGTTGGTACTTAAAGAAAAACCACTTATTGGAAAATTTTACAGTTTGGTAAAAAAATTACCTTTCTTGTTAACAGTTTTGTTTATAAGGATATATTTTGTAGAAATATCGTATTTTTTGTTTTCACGAAAATTAATCTTCTTGAAAAAAATGTATTTTTTTTGTAATGAACAATTCATCTTGGTGAACATATAATCTTTTTGTTGAATATTCATCAATTTGGTTGAATGTGGGACTAATTAGTTGAAAATCCATGTTTTCAGCTTCACCCGCTTAGCTGATAATAATTAATCTGTTTGGTTAAAAATGTAAATATCTTGTATGATTCAGTAGCATTTCAAACAAATATTCAAGGAACAAAGAGAGAAAAATGATCAATGCCTATGATTGCAGAGTTTTCTGTTGAAAATTCTGGAAAATGACTTGCTGAACAAAGGCTGTGAATCGCATATCTTTTAAATTTAATCTTGCAATTGAAATAACTTATTGCAATTTCACTTTTTCCCGATTCGAGAATACGCAGCATCTTTCTGTGAGTATTTTTTGTCGTAAAATCCGAAAAGAGAGGAGAAATTACGAAAACTCTTCTTCTATCATTTTTCAACCGTCTCGTCGTTATCTAATGCACCTTATGCAACATATTGAAATTAAATTTCTTAATCTTTTAATCATTCTTTATTTCTCTCAGCCGGCCCTTATCTCTAACAATAGCAAAGTTGAGTGAGGCATGACAGGCAATCAATCTCAGTCCTGGGATCGAGCCTAGGTTTTTACGATATTTAAAGTGTCGTTAAAAAAGTATCTCTCTAAGCTAACCGACCCTATAATTCGTTTGCTATAGGTGCACTCATGTTGGCGATTTGCCCCTTCCCAGGCGAATAAAATTCATGACTGTTCAATTAATTTCCTTAAAACAAGAACCAGAACATTATTCGAGAAAGCTCTCTTTTATTTTCAGCATTTTAACATTTATATTCTATGGTTAAAATATAAAATGAAACAATTAATTATTGTAGAAGAAAAGCTTGAAAGAGTAATACATGGCGTAATTTTCAAGCCTGAGGAAGCGCCTTAAGCAGTTAGCGTTGAAATTAAAGTGGGATCCACGAAGTACTACAAGGAGACTCAACTTCATGTATTTCAGCTGGCGCCATTTCGGGATCCCTTGTCCTCGGATTTTCATTTATTCCGCAATGCGAGCGCCCCTTCAGTGGCAATGTTCAATTAGAAATTGTCGTCTGCTATGGAGTGTGAACTATCGATTGTCGTAGTAAGTTAAGTTTAGTTATGTCATCATGAAGTGATAATAATAGAAATTCCTCATAAAAAATAAGAATAGAAAAATAATGAAAAGTAAGTACAGACATGGAAGACCTAGTGTAATACCCGAAAAAGCAATCAAAATTATAACGTGTAATTAAAATGATTGTAATCCCGAACTGCACGGTTTATTATTAACGTGTTATTGCTCGTTGTTCCTACAGATTCCGCACATAGCGCTCTCGTCTGGGAATAAATGAAAATCTTAAGACAGGGATCCCAATTGTGGGCTGCTTTTGACGATCCCCACCATAGACGTTGAGTCTCCTTGTAGTACTTAGTTGTGGGATCGTTAGAACTTTAAGTTCTAACGATTAGTGCCAAATTTCAATACTGGGTATCGATTCTATTATCTGGCCATTCAACTTAAGCGCTTTGCGACGAACGATCACTAATTCAGACAACCAAACCGCCTCTTGATATTAGAAATCTAATTTCGCGTTTGAAGCTCAATAACATGCAATTAAGTGAACGCTTTGCGCGCTGGGTAAACG
Source organism: Druon quercuslanigerum (assembly GCA_010014905.2). Lineage (NCBI taxonomy): Eukaryota > Metazoa > Arthropoda > Insecta > Hymenoptera > Cynipidae > Druon > Druon quercuslanigerum. The sequence continues at coordinate 6,766 of JAAAKG020018388.1, forward strand.
CTTAGTGCATCGTCAGAACGCTTAACGCTTATTACTTCCAACGCGATTGCATCGCATTGTTCGTTCGTGAATTTTTTTTTCTGCATAAACTTGCAAGAGAGCAATACAACTTTTGTATTGTTTAATTTTTTGTACCGGAATTCCATATAATCAAACATTCAATAATAGTCAGTTGTACGAGTTGTAATTATGCCCTGTGATGAATAGTCAATACAATTATTATAGCTGATATTATAATCTTTTTTTTTAAATTTTCGTTTTTTTTAATGAAAATTTGTAGTTATTTTCATTTGCAAAATATTCAGTGGACCTGATTTTGGATTATTAGTTTATTAAGCTAATAGGAAACATACTATTTATTTGCTTGAACTGGCATTTTATCTTACTTACATTAGTTGGTCCAAATTTGTACATGACTTGATTTCTATTTATAAGCATTAAGACCACAGAAGTACTATCAATTTTAAATAAAAGATTTTTGCCATGCCTTGTCATTAACCAACTGATCTTCGTATCTAAAAAAATCTGTCTGAACGCACATCCGGCATAATAATTCTGACGGAAGTTGGTGGAAAGGAGGAAGTATCCATACGTAGAAAGTTCGGTCAAAGAAAAATGTAGAATACGAGTAATATCTATGCATATATATTTTATTCAGATTTAGTACTAAAAAATTTTCAGTATTAACAAGTTATCGTCTGATATTTCTAAGAATCAAAACTAAAATAAAATCATTACATAGTTCTTTCTTCCCTTTTGTTCTAAAGCATTAAAATAGTGCTTAAAACAAGGTACAGTTGTATTGCATGCATAAGAATATGTTTTAATGTTCATAAATTTGGTCTTCCAGTAAGTTCAAAAGCCAAAAATATCAGGCCTATCGTTTACAAAATATTCTGTTATGAAATTTCTTCATGATACCAATCTACCATAGACCAGATATGAGGTTTCTATCTATGAATCTGTTAAAAAATACTTTCTGGAAAGAAATTTTTTTTGTCTGCTCTTTGCCTATAAAAAATAAAATTAATTTACAAAGCAATAAACTCGTAGTTGCATATTTTTTACTTTTCGTCAGCGAAAGTCTCTTTTGGGGGTGGTGCAAGAAAAGCGAGTCAACTGGGACGATAAGCTCGGGATATTCCCACGGGCTTTGGTAGGTCCGAAAATTCTAGTCTCTATGCTATAGGAAGGGAAATAACTGCGATGGAGAACCCAAGTCCTTGTGAAAGGTTTCGTATCAGAGCCCTGTATCTGACGTTGGAAAAGAATTTTACTAAAAAGCTACGTCACACGAGATTGGGAACAATCCGTTATGCGGTATGCATATCAGATTCAGTCATGTCGCATCTGCACAACTGCATTTAGTATTTACATTCATAACATTTCTGTAAAAGTGGCTTAAGCATGTGGAACTCTTTGCAGATGTTCCATACCTGCCAGCGCAAGATTATGTTTATCTACGATTTGAGAAGAATGCATATCCTGATCCAATTAGGTTGTCTCTAAAATTTACATTTGCTATTTTTATACGAAAAACTTAAAATTCAATTATAATTTTAAATTTGAGAATCGTTGGAAGGATAAATTTTTTATTCGGATTTTAATACTGATTAGCAAAGATTTTACTCATCTTCAATTCTACAAATTTATCTTATTAATATTAATACGTTATGTTATCACTGCAAATGTTAAAATTATTTAATTTTAGTGCAGTTATAAAAGGGAGTATCCAAAAAAGCATGTGCTTTGAAACCTCTTCAAAAATGTTACTATTTAGTTTTATGCTCATTAATTCAATTTTAGCAGTAGAAAACTACTTTGAGCAAAATTCAATACAATTATGGAAATAAATGTAATTTCTTTTCTTTGCCTTAAGATTTAAAATTTTGCTTCTACCTCTTTTCTACCACACAGTTAAAAGTTGGTTCCGAACCACCAAGCGCAACTTCTTTAGAGGTACCGGTCCCAAGACTCTACGGAAGTGAACGTTACACTAGTCTTTACAGGTCCGTCCACTCAGCGCCGCCACCAAGGCAAATTTAAAAATAGAAGGCTGGTGGCTTTAGCAGGACGTCCGCTCAGTGCCGCTACCTACAAAAACTAATTAAAAATTATTATAATGAGATAAACGATAAACCGAGATTTTTTTTGCTTTTCTTTTTGCTCCATGATGACATATTTTGCCTTTCCCAAAAAACTACCCCTAAGTCTTACCCAAATATCCTCCCTGATCAAAAACGTTTTAAAATTTGGAAAACCACCATGAACAATGTGAAAGTGATTTAGAACCCCAAAATAATTATATAACACTTGAAAATTTCCCCCTCTACATAATTTTCCCAAAAAACTACCCTTTTACGTAAAATTATACAGCGAATCATATATATTTATGAAAAAAGCATTTAAAATAAAGAAGCTTAGAAAACAATGTTAGTGGAAATTTTTCGCTCTATTTTTGCTCTCCGATAATATATAATACGTTACCCAAAAACTACCCTTAAGTCATATATACCCTCGCCTGATCATCAAAAACGTTTTAAAAGCTGGAAAAACACCTTGACTGACGTAAAAATAATTTAGAATTTCAAACGAATTACATGACACTTCAAAATTTCTCTCTCATTATAATTTCCCTAAAACTACCCATTCACGTGCACTTATGCAGCAAAAGATATAAATGCATGAAAAAAGGATTAGAAATAATCAAACTTAAAAGACGTTGTTAGTGGATATTATTTTCTCTTTTTTTTCTCTTTGATAATATATAATAAGTTCCCGAAAAACTACCTTAATCCTCTAAATCATACATACCCTCCCCTTATGATTAAAAACGTCTTAAGAGTTGAAAAATCACATTAAAAAATCCAGTATTTCAATTCTAAGGAGCAAAAAAGTCAGGAATCACGTAGAAAAATAATCTGGAAATTCGAATTCAAATAAAAAAAAATCCGGTAATTTAATTTCGCAAAGCAAAAAAAAAAGGAAAGTCATGTATTATTCATGTAGCAGAATAATATGAAACATTAAATTCAAGTAGCAAAGAAATTCAGTGTCCCAGTTTCAAGGAGCAAAAACCGGAAATCTATAATTCGTGTATCGAAATCACCTACAATTTTAAATTCAAGTATATAGATCATTTTCACATTGTTCAAGGTGTTTTTCCAACTTTTGAAACGTTTTTGCTCACGAAGGATAGGTATGTATGGAGTGGAGGTAGTTTTCGATAAACGTATTATGTATTATCGGAGAGAAAAAAAAAGCCAAAAAATATCCAATAACATTGTTTTCTAAGTTGGAATATTTTTTATGATTTTTTGAAAACCATATATATGTTCCGTTGTATACGTTCGTGCAGAAGGGTAGTTCTTTGAGGAAATGATAACAAGGGGGAAATTTTGAAGTGTTTTGAAATTGGTTTGGGTAAAAGCTATCACAGGGTTCACATCCAGCCCCTTAACCCTGCCGCCGGGGGGCCCATGGTTTGAGCCGAGTCGAGCGCTGGCTGTACAGTCTTCTTCAAGAAGATGCTAGGCTTGGACTGCGAACCCTACGTAGTACCCACCATCGCGATACATTAGGAGCAAGAAAGAGAGACACTAGGAAAAGGAAAAAAAGGAAATACAGTGCAGGACTACCTATTAGGGGCCCTATCATCTTTTTAGATTGAACATTTAAGAGTTTGTTTGAAAATTTATCACTTGTGGAAACTGAAACAATTTTTTGTTTTAAATTAATTTTGATTGGTTAAAAACTCCTTTTTTTCTGGAAAAGGGTCAGGGGTTAGATCAACATTATTTCTGTGACCCGTGACAGGGATGCCTTCCCGCCTCCACGGCACCTGGAAAAGGGGTAGGGGTTTCAGGGCCCCTAATATGTAGTCCTTCACTGATTTTCTTTTCGCGATGGTGGGTACTACGTAGGTTTCGCAGTCCAAGCCTAGCATCTTCTTGAAGAAGACTGTACCGCCAGCGCTCGACTCGGACGAAACAATGGGCCCCCTGGCGGCAGGGTTAAGGGGCTGTATGCGAACCCTGTGTTAGCTTTTATCCATTGGTTTTCCAACTCTTAAAACGTTTTTAATCACGAGGGGAGAGTATGTATGACTCAGGGGTAGTTTTTGGGTAACGCATTGTGTATTCTCGGAGAGCAAAAATAGAGGAAAAAAGTTCAACTATCAGTGTTTTCTAAGTTTATTTATGTTTATTGCTTTATTTATACATATATATGATCCGCTGTATACTTTCACGTGGAAGGGTTGTTTTTAGAGAAATTATGTAGAGGGGGAAATTTTCAAGTCTAATATAATTATTTTGGGGTTCTAAATCACTTTCGCATTGTTCAGGGTAGTTTTTCAAATTGTTCTTTTGTTCGGGTTTTTTTTTTAATTTTTTAATGTGTTTGGGGGGGGGGGGGGGGGGGGTAGTTTGGTAAGACTTAGGGATAGTTTTTTTGGAAAAAGTTATGTATATCATCATAGAGCAAAAAAAAGCAAAAAAATATCGGCTTATCGTTTATCTCATTATAACAATGAGTGGCCGAGGCTTTTTCAGAGTGCGAAGTGGGAATTAGACCCCATAAGCATAGTCACATTTCAATACAATTATGGAACGTATTTTTTAACGTCTGTATCCATTTTAGCAAAAATAGCATTACTAATATGTGAAAATCCGGGAGACATGCATCCGTAATATACTTTTGCAATATGCTAACAGTCCGAAGCCCTTGTATGTTTTATTTATTTCGATTTCTTTTCATTTTTTTTGTTGAAGTGTACATTCTGATGAATATAGAGGTCCTGTTCTCTTTCAAATGTTTTTTTTTCTTCTATAAAAGTATTGCTTCAATAAACTTAATTAGATGTATTATGCATTCAGCGTGTTAGAATCAAAAGCTTTTGATGCGAGAAAGAGTAAAATGAAGTTTCGTATCCTCGATAATAAAGGCGAAACAGCATTACTGAATGAACCTGCCACCAATATTTGACTTGTTTGTACACATTGTTCAATAGAGTGTTGCAATAATAATGAGGTCTACCGGAAAGAAGGTAACTCAAGCAATAAGTCTGTATTGTAGCATTGCAGACGTCTCCATTAATATTTACATTGTAAGAAGGAATCTATTTCATGTGAGAAGATACTTTTCAAATATTCATTACAATATAAATATGGATTCTTGAATACATAATCTCTAAGGTAATAAGTCTAAGGAGTAGAGTGCAAGTTATTTATTGAAACTTTTTTGGAAATACTTTCAGACAAGTCCTTCTTATTAGTATTCACTTGAATTCTAAATAATTTATGTGAAATGATATAGTTTAAAAAGAAACCATTAAGGTCCCTGTGACTTAATTGCTTAAAAAAATATTTCACTACACAATATACGTTGAAAAATATCCTTCAGTATAAGTTTATGTGTCGAAACAGGTAGAATCGACATGAAGAAGCTCTGTTTTATTGTTTCTAAGGTGTCCGACAATTTCAATATGCAATTGCAATGAAAATTATTTTGAAAATATTATTGTATGTAAATCAGGACAGTTTTACTAATTTTTCAATTTCACTACAAATATCTTGATGATATGTATTTTAGAAAGAATGCAGATCAGTAGGGCAAGTGCATTTGAAAAAATGTGTCTTACATTTTAATTTCAGTTAGCCCTTATCCATTATTCCTTTGAAATATCTGCTTAAAAATGGACCTTCATAACAAGGATTAATTTATTTAATTTATTTTGTATTTCTGGTATTCAGGAACTGTAAGCAGAAATTTATTCTTAAATTTACTTGTTTGGAAAACGCCATAGTGGGAGATTTTAGTGTACTCAATTCAGATATCACTAATCCACTGAAGGAATCAATAAAACTGGAAGTTTCTTTAATAATCACGGTCTTGATCACCATCGTCGTGATTGCCACCATCACGGTAAACAACATGATCATCTGCCAGGTATCATGATCATTATCCTATATATTATGATCATCTTTATGATCGCTATCATAAAAATCATCATCCTAATCACAAATATCTTGAAGATCAACATAAGGATCACGATCACCCTCATATATATCCTAATCATGAAAAACAACATCATCATAACGATAACCATCATAGACACTATGATCATCATCCCGAACATCACGATCGCCTTGATCTTGATCACCAACAGTATAAAAAATATAATCAATGATCATCATCAGAAACATCGTGTTGACCATTACCATGAACACAAGTATCATGATTATCATTTTTTTATCTTTATCCTTTATCTTTTTTATCATCAAAACAATATGATTATCAACATCATCATTAAGTTTTATAACAAACTATCCTGTGATATAAGTTTGTTTATTTTATCTGAAATTTAAAATATATTTAGCAATTTCCTTTCAGTTTTCTTTGAGCTAAAGAATTTTTTTCTTTTAACTTGTGGAAAATGATTCCAACCTACAATCAGATCCATTATAAATTTTAAAGAGTACAGTGTTAGTGACTAATACCTTTTATGCTCTCTAGTTTAAAGTTAATTCTAGTTTTAATGTTTCTAATTCATTAACAGAGTTTTAGTTTTTTCCAAATAAAATAAATTACTAAAAAAAAATTAATTTGTTACGATTAAAGAGAATATCTTTTGCTTTTTCTCATTATTGCATAATGAGAATTCGTTCGAGAATGGGTGATGCTAGAAATGAAAGTGACAATATGCGGCGAAGAATGTATAATCAACAATTGATGTCCGCACCTGTTTCTCTTCCTCAAATTCCAGTCAGACCTGTGATTGTTTGAGAAAATAAAGCGTTTTGCGGGAATCCTGCCAAAAATTCTTTCCCTACTTTAGCATTCATCTGGCTTTGGAAAAAATATAACCGTATTTTCCCCATCAAAACAAGTATATAAGCATCTTTCTCAACGTATAATAATCAACGTTTAAAAACATTCAAACTAAAATATATGAAATAAATTTTCAGTAAATATTTTAAAAATGTTTTCAACATGCAATATTTTTAAACTGAAAACCTCAACATTAAAAAATTAAACTATTATAAATTTTACTACGCGCAACTGGAAAACTTTGAAATTTGGGGATATCGAAGTTTTTAAATAGTAAAAAGGTTTGTAATTTTTAGACCTACGAAATTTTATTGTTTAATGCAGAAAGTAATAATGATCACGAACTACATTTTTTAAGTAGGGGTTATTATTTTTGTAGGCGCTTCCAGACTCTATTTTATTATGCTTTTCGATTGATTCATGAAATTCAAAACGATTTTCCTATATTTATGTGACCAATATGCTTAGTTTCGTTTACATAAACTACATACAAAATATTATGAAAAAGAATTAAACTCATCGAGGTAACATTATTATTCTAAGATTTCGTCTACGTATTAACCCTTTGAAGATTTACTTGATTTTAGAGGTCACATTGAAACAGAGACCTAATCAGATAGGAAAGCTGCGACCCTTGCTAATATATCACGAGACAAGACTCTGAACATGAAAGCAGAATTGCCAGATAGATTGCGCGTAACATGGGACCAATTTAATCATGTAATATTCACTGTCCAGTATAACTATATTATTTCATACATGATGAAAGCAGAGACTAGTATTTCTACGTTAGGTTTATGTATAATTACAGAAAAAATTCCTCCTTTCTATGGTTGAGACTAAAAAAAGAAAAAAAAATCGCTCTACAACACTTTTTTTCTGAAAGGTATTTCGTATTTAATTAAAAAACGTATTTTTTCCATTAGTCCTAACCGTAATTAGAATAAAAATGATGATAACCCATGTGAAAACGTTATATACATTTTAATCTATATATGTATATATATAATTTTTTACATACATTCATAGGTAAGAATAATTTTTATATAGTCTTAGAACCTTTAATTGTAAGTTGATGATTCTTTTAACTATTTCTTGCAATACAAAAATCTGAATATAAATAAATGTTAATTTCCAAATTCATTTCTTTCATTGAAAAAAGTCGTAAAAATTCTTAGCGGTGAAGACGTATAATAACCAATTTTTAAACTAAATTTAAGAGGTGGGATTTGGTTAAATAGAGAAATTGAGGTTAGATTGGCAAAGGATCGAATGAAAAGGAAGAGAGAAACCCAAGAGATTATGGAGATAAGTGCGGTAAAAATCTATTTTAAAAAAGTGGATTAATACGTAGGCCGCTCCTCCCCCACACTAATTCGTGGGCAGTCGGGCAAGCCCGCTGTCGGGATGCTGATAGGCTAGATCATGGGGCTAAGTAAAGGGGACTAAGCAGCAGGTGGAAGGTATGAGAGTGGAATTTAGGATCAGAGATTGGAATTAGGGAAAGGTGGTAAAAGAACTGAGAGAAAAAGTTGAAGGATTTTGCGGGAGGTAGTGTTGGTAATAAAGGAGAAAAGAGTTAAAATAAACCAGACAGAAGAGGAGATAGGGGTGCGAACAGAATGGACGAAAAAACGACTTCAGAGGGTGAAGCGCATATTAGAAATGGAATTACGTAGCAAATTGAAGGTAGGAACAAAGTGTGTTTGGGAATCGTTTTTGAATATGATAGAAGAGAAAGTGAAAGAACGTAGGGATTTAAATCAGGAGAACGCCGATAAGCAAAGGATAAGGTTAATGGAGTTGAGAATGGCGAGGAAGGAGAAGTCAGACACACGGGGGGGGGGGGTGAAAACGCTGCTACAGAGCCTAGGCTGAGATGAAGGCAAGGTAGAGAAAGTTAGGCTGGAGTAAAGGACGGAGGAGAATGTGGTGGTTGTAGAATTTGAGGTTGAAAGAGTAGTTCGGGGTAATGCGAAATAAAAATCGGATAAGACATAAGAAGGTTTTTATCGATCACGATTTGACCAGAGAGGAAATGCAGATGCAGATAATGCTGAACGACAGCGCAAGAAGGGAGAAGCGTGGAGGGAAAGCGGCGAAGGCGGGATCTCGGAAACCAATAATAGCTGAAAAAATGTAGATGTGGCACATGGACAGAGAAGTTATGCAGGAAGTGCAGGGCAATTTTTTTTGCTGGAAGAGGGTGAAGGAGTAGTGAAAGTACTGTTCTGAAATGTAGCATGGAGACGTAGAGACGTGGGTAGAGAGAAAGGACTAGGATAGAATAGAGCTAAAGTTGCCAAGGGAGTTAATGAATAGAGAGGGGTAGGGCGTGCAAATGAGGGCAATAGCGATAGGAGGGGTAACGTGAAAGTTTGTGGCTGTATACAATAAGCATCGAATGCAATAAGAATAAATGATGAAATGGTTTAAAGAAAGATTAGAAGACTTGCTAAGCGAAAGAAAGGAGGGTATGGTGGCATGTAGAAAAATAAGTTTGATCTATCTACTACAGTTAAGAGTATTAAACCCAAAATAAATTATTTTCTAACTGTGGGTTCTATTATGAAAACATACAGCTACTAAGGAAACTTTTATTCTGCCACGAGTAAAGAAATAAACCCACTATAATTTTTAAAAAATGTAGTCAGGTACCTCGTAACTTTGAATATTTAAATTTTTTTATCAAGTTAATTTTAAATACTCAGTGCACAAGGTATTACGGAATGAATCAAGAACAATCAGAAAAACAAATTAATTTTTTTCAGATAATTGGAGTCCTTAATAATCCTTTAATAATTTTCTGGAATATTATTCTATCCTGTTACAAATATTTAATTTCTTTAGAAAAAATTCCACATTGTTCAAACAATTTTTAAAAGAAACTAAATGTCGACTTCCATTAAATTATTGAAACAGTGTTTCCTCGCATGTTTTATCGAATGATTAAAAAATCCTCAAATTAAGAAATATTAATAAACGTTGAGAAGTTTCATACAATACTTTCGAAAGTTTATTTATTGCTCACAGCACACAAATATTTTGCAGCATTTCGCATGAACCCAGGTATTTCTTCAATATGGGTTTTGCTAAACGCCTTTTAAACCAATAAATAAATAATTTAGTACAGTTAAATGATTTTTTTTAAATAATAATATTTATTAGTAATATACCCTACTCCTCTCTCGCAAATGTGTCTCTATTTTTTCCGTTTCTTGTATTTATTTTTTATGTTTGGCTTAGTTCAAAGTGTATTCACTTTACTATATTATAAGAGCACTTATATTTAAAGTACAAGTAGGTATGTGTCCTGCATAAAAATATTACGCAGCAAGTTAGCAAATATGGAAATATTAGATGCATTGCCTAGTGGGTTTTTATTCACTTTTATTGCCGGAAGTAAATTAAAGTACAAATACTAATATATATTCTGATACATCAATTGACTCTGGCGGGCAGGCAGATCTTTACTTCTACATTCCTCCGAATCGTAAATAATTCTGTTCGTATATTGAGAGCTTCTAATGCTTTAAAGACAGATGCCAGATCTGATCTAAACTTTTTTAGTTGAAATATACTGAAATGAACTCATTTATAACTCATATAATTAAATCTACGCTCTGCAAATACATATTAAATCAACTCGTTAAATAGATGAACGTTAATTTTTCGTCTTGCTGATCCAGAAAAATTGCCTTGTTTACACCTCCATGATTTACAGAATTTGTCTTTAAATTGTTAATCACAAACCTGTTCGCTTCGCTCGCTTGGCCTCGCACGCATGTCCATATCTTACGACTTTCCTCACATTTCCAGCCTCTATATCCACTGTTACTATCTAATACTTCTGTGTCCTACTTACCTCCTCCCTTTCCTTATAGCCTAAGACCTCTTCTCCATACAATAGCACCCTTATCACTAGTGAGTTAAACACTTTCATTTTCTTTCCAAAATCTTCTAGCAATAACTTATTTTTTAACCCCCACACCTGCTTCATTACCACATTTTCGCTCCTCTTTCTCTCTCTTTTATGTGGCCATTCTTTTCGTCATTTCTATAAAAACCACTTCTTCTTCCACTCACCTCCCTTCACCCTTCAACTTTTTTACCTGAACACAATAATCTTGGTCTTTTCCCCACTCAGCTTCAACTTATTATTATCCAGGTCTCTTCTCAGTTTCTTCGTCATCTCCCTTAAGGCTTCTATAGTTTATTTCCATTAACGCTCTGTCATCTACATTCGTTACATACAAAGTTCTAATCACTCATACTATAACTCGTCTTATCACTCCCCTCCTAGCTTACTTTCTAAATCGTTGTTTTTAATCGGAAAAAGCGTTGATCTAAGTTGTCACTTTTGCCATAACCCCCTTGAGCACTGAAAATACCTCAAACACAACCTCCTCCTTTTACCCTATTTTTCGTCTTTTTTATTTATTTATTTACTCTCTCTATCTCGTCCTAAAGCCTGCCTATGTCTCCGGCAATATTTTTTTCCCTCAACATTATTGCGCTGCCTCTCGGCTAATACCGTCGCGTATACTGTATACCCGTATTCACAAGCGTTACTATTATTTATTAGCGTAATCCCTCTACCATTTTTCTGCCTATACCAGTGTCCTTTCTTCTACATTAGTATTTTTAACTCCTCTACTATCCCGAGAATCCTTCCCCCTCCATACTTTCTTCACTATCTCCTTCAGGCCCTCCCTACCTTTTTGTTTACTAAACAGCCACGCCTCGCTGTCTACCCCATCCAGCTCTGCTGCCTTTCGCCGTCTTAACTTCCTTATCTGCTTCTCTATATTTCCTTCATTCAAATCCTCCATCTCTGCCTCCCTCGTTCTTCGACTCCTATCATCTCTCGTATGTAAATCTGACTCCTGAAACGGTCCTTCAACAATCTCCCTCTACTTTTTACTCCCTATCCTCTCCCCTATCCCTACTTTACGCTACATAAGCCTATTTATCATTTTCCATACATCCTCAGTTGTATTAATATTGCCTAATCCCTGTTTTAGAATTTTGTCCTTTTCCCGTTCGTTTTTTCAGATAACAATTTAAACCTCTTCGTCATTTTTACAAACTTCTCCCTTTTCGCAGTACCCTTTTTCCACTTCTTGAACTTCCTTGCCACCTTCCTTTTGTATTTTTTTACATTCCCTATCCCACTATGTACCTGTACCTTCCTTAACTACTCCTGATACTTCTTTACCATCTCCCTTATCCAGCTCACTCTCTTCCACGTCAACACTTCTTGCTCACCTCGCCTTCTGCCGCTCTCCCCCCATATCCGCAGCTCTCCCTCCACTATCCGCAACCGTAAAGGCTAATGTTCTGAATCTACCCTCTCTTCCGCCGCGAATCTCTACGCCTCCTCCCTCCTTGAATATCCATGACTACATAATCTGTCACCGATACCTCTACTTGCCTTACACATGTTTATTCTTCCTCTCATTCTCTTGTTACTATACCAATTTCCACCGCCCGGCCTATATCCCTTACTTCTTACGACAAAAATTCCCCTGCACTTCCTTCAATACATTTCTCCTCGTCCCACAGCTGCATTTTCTCATATATTGTCCGATACCCTACTTTCGCTGCTCTCCTATTTTCATTTCACATAACTTCTATATATATATATATATATGTGTGTGTGTGTGTGTGTGTGTGTGTGTGTATGTGTGTATGTATGTGTTTAAATATGTGTCTTAGGTTATACCAATCGAAATATATTATATTTATTTATTTATATATTAATACATTAACCGTGTTTCCTCATTTTCTTTTCGCAAATGATAACATTAGAGCGGAGGGGAAAAGCTGATATAATCAATAGATCCAATGTTGTGAAAAGTGATTGTTTATTGAAAAAAATATTGAGATAAGTTGTTAAACTCAATAAAATAATGATTAAACAAATTTCACATATGAACATTAACTCAACTTGGCAAACGTCGTTTGTATTTCAATCCATAACCCATAGAAAAGTAATAGTATATTGTGTTACGAATCAGCAAGCCACGGCTTCGACGGTCGAGGACGATGTTTGCAGTAGAAGGCATACATGCGCGCGCCGAGTTCTGTACACAGCGGACGAGGTCTTCAAAGATATTTTATGCAAAACGGATTGGTTTTTGTATGCGAGTGGGTGTCGGGGGGTAAAGTCTAGAATAGGTCGAAGGGTGGGGGCAGGGATCCGAGGTGGAGCCCCCGTGGTAGACGTGAGGAAAAACAATAAACACAATAATTTTGAATAACTATAACTAAAATTTAACTTATCATTATATGTGGGACGTGAGCTTCATACCAACCACAGTATTGCACAGTCTACAAACATTAGACATATGAACTGCGCACGCGTCAAAATACAGCGAGGAGTGTCGCTACTTAAAATAAAAGCGCATGCGCGAACTCCGTAAAAACATACTTATACGGCCGTAGCCGGCAAATACGCTCTCCGATTATGAATGCTATCTTAAAGCTAGAGAATCGGGTTTTTATTGTCAATTGAATAAAGTGATTTCTACTTTAAAAATTGAGCCTTGTTTCCCTCATACATTTTCTGTATTTATTATTCCTTTTTGTATTTCTTAATAATTTAGTATAATTGTTCATTCATAAATGAACATTGTGGTGAAGTGCGTCAACCAAAAAGTAACGAAACACCTAAATAATTTTGCAGGTAACTTTTAACGAAGAATACAGCGGTGACCTTATAATAACCTTTAAGGTTAAGGTCAAATTAAAGGTCACCGCTGTATTCCTAGTTAAAAGTCACTCTAAAAGTGACCTTGACCGTTTTGAAAAATGTTTCACCTGGAAAATTAATCAGGTGTTTCCTTACTTTTTGGACACTCTGTATAT